>APFE031027188.1:3707-21001 GCA_000404065.3 Pinus taeda | reverse complement strand
AGAATCAGGTGAGTTTCCCCTCTAGTGGTAAGAGGGTGAAACAGATATTAGAGCTTGTGCATAGTGATGTGTTTGGACCTGTGAAGGTTCCATCATTGGGTAAGTCTGTGTACTATGTATCCTTTATAGATGACTTCTCAAGGAATACACATATATATTTCATTAAGAAGAAATATGAAGTCTTTGACAGGTTTAAAGAATTTAAGGCTCTAGTGGAAAACCAGACAGAGAAGAAGATAAAGGTACTGAGGAAAAATAATGGTGGATAGTTTTGCAGTAAGGAATTTGAAGAATTCTGTAAGAAATGTGGTAGAGCATGGTAGAAGACTACTCCATACACACCTGAGCAAAATGGAGTTGCAAAAAGAATGAACAAGACATTGATGGAAAGGGAAAGATGCATGTTCCGTGGTGCCGGGTTAGCACAAGAATTTCGGGCAGAGGCGGTGGAGACAACATGTTACTTGGTTAATAGATCACCTTCATCAACGTTGGAGAATAAGACTCCACAAGAGGTATGGACTGGTAAGAAACCATCTCTTTCACATCTGAGGGTATTTGGATGTGATGCATATGTACATGTTCCAAAGGAGAAATGAACCAAGTTGGATAGTAAATCTAACAAGTGCATATTTATTGGGTATAAGGATGGTTTAAAGGGTTATAAGCTTTGGAACCCATTAACAAGGAAGGTTGTGTACAACCGAGATGTGGTGCTCAGAGAGGTAAAAGACGTTATTAAACATGAAGTCCAACCAAAGGAACTTGAGAAGATAGAGTTTGAGCTAAAGGAGGAAGAATCAGACTCTACAGCAGAGGAGGAATCAAAAGATGAAGAGCCATAAACTTGAAGAATCAGTTTGAGAAAGAAGGCAGCCAGAAAGGTATAGTCCATCTACTTTTTGTTCAAATTTTGCTTTATCTATTACTGATGATGATCCCAGAACTATGAAGGAAGTAGTAGATTCAGAGGATGGAAAACTCTGGAAAGAGGCCATGGTTGATGAAATGGCATCTTTGCACAAAAATGAGGCTTTGGATCTAGTGGAGATGTCGGCTGGAAGGAAACCCATTGGCAACAAATTGGTGTTCAAGAAGAAGACAAATGCAGAAGGAAAGGTGGAGAAATACAAAGCTCGGTTGGTAGCAAAAGGTTATTCCCAAGTGTCAGGAATTGATTTTGGTGATATTTTTTCTCCTGTTGCCAAGGTAACTTCTATTAGATTACTTTTATCTGTTGCTACTTCTTTTGATTTTGAGGTAGAACAGATGGATGTGAAGACAACCTTTCCTCATGGGGATCTAGAAGAGGAGATCTACATGAAGCAACCTGAAGGCTTTCCGGTGAAGGGTAAGAAAGAATTGGTATGCAAGTTAAATAAGTCTTTGTATGGGTTAAAACAGTCACCAAGGATGTGGTATTAGAAATTTGATAAATTTATACGAGGACTTGGCTTCACCAGAAGCAAAGCATATCACTGTGTTTATTTTAAATTAATTGGTGACCATGTTATTTATCTGGTCTTATATGTCAATGATATGTTACTGGTTGGAAATGACAAAGAAATTATCTAGGATTTTAAGATCCATTTGTCCTCCAAATTCGACATGAAAGATCTTGGTGTTGCAAGCTATATTTTGGGCATGGAAATTAAAAGAGATTAGACAAAGAGGCAACCTATGAGTCAACTTTCTATTTAAATGAACTAACCTCTAGTCTCTGACATGACAATCCCTCCAAGTGACAGTAACTCTCCAGTCACTCCCATAGGAAGGCCTCCATGCTACTACATTCTTTTTCAGGTAGTTCTATGTTAGTGACCCCAAATTATGAGCCACATTTTCAAGGCTAGGACTTAGATATCTACCCAAAAATTGATGAAATTATCTAAAATGATAAATAATAGGAAGACAAGGCTTCTAGTGAAAAACTTGAACAAGAACCAGACCTAACTCACCCTAACCATGATATACATTTCATCAAACACATCATGAACATGTAATGTACATGTCAAAAAAGCACATATGAACATAGGGAACTCATACTTATCTAGGAATCGTCGAGAAGGTCTGATGCCCTCTCACATTAGTTTCATTATCATCTATTATGCCATTCATTCATTAACATTTCATCTACTAACCAAAACACAATGAGATCCATAACTCAAGACTATCATAAAACCATACTTGTAACCAACATATAACCATATAAATAACAATAATAGAACAACCATCGTAGAGAAATAATAACAAGTACATTTACACATAGAACATAAGAGGAAAAGAGCTCTTATTAACATATGCAAATCCAACCAAGTCAGGGACTTCCATGTATCACCTGACCATAGATTGGGATGAACCAAATCCCTCTTTCAGCCAATCACCCCTACGACATATTCCAAGCATGAATGTGGGATCTCATGGAATAAACCAATAAAACCAAACCAGGGCTTCTATAGGCTAAACCATCTCAACTCTCAACTAGTGATTCCACCTCACGGTCAGATATCACTAACTATCACTAAATTGGTCTTTACCCAAGTTGTCCAGGGCTCCAAAGTGTTTGTTCCAACCCGAATTCTAGGACTAGTAACTCAACCCACAACTATCACCAGGATAGAAATCATTTGTACAACCAAGTCTTCTAGGACTAGTAACTCAACCCACGAAGGGCTCCATAGTGTTTTTCCAACCAAGGCTTCCAGGAGTAGTGACTCAACCCAAGCTCTTACAGGGCTTCAAAAGCGTTTTTCCAGCCAAGGCTCCAAGAACTAATAACTCAACCCATAGCCATAAGGAACATGAGCAACAACCAAAAAACAAACATAAAACCCACAACACCATGGCTATCCAGGAAATGGAAAGGATAGTAAAAACCATTAACAATCTAGGCAATCCTCCATGCCAATGACATATCATAACCAAGAAACCACATGCATTTTCCATGCATGCCAAAACTAGCAAGGAAATAATACATGCAAGTTGGCACCTACAAGAAAAACCCGTTGTAGCTACTGATCCCGTTGTCCTCCCGTGCTTTCCTTCTTTTTCCTTTTCTTTCTTTCCCTAAATCCCAAGTATTCCACACTCCTCCAAGAGTGCTAGGTATGAAAGGGAAGAGAATGAGAGTACCAAAGACTGAACTAACAAAATATAGCACTGAAAAAAGATGTGAACTGATCCTTAGAAGCCTTTTTTCAATGAGGCCTTGTTGTGGCCACCAACAACCCCCCTCCTTATTTAGTGTTAGCAATAACATTAAACAAGTGGGGAGCCTTAGTAAAAAATTCAAAAAAAAAAAAAAAAATTCTTTTTGTATTGTACTAAAAAATATATCGCATCGTGAGAAGAGAGTAAAACATTTCTTTATGAACACAATAAATAATGCGAAAAATGCGACGCGAAATCCATCTCATCGCATACATCAAGAAGCGTCCATAAATGAAGATCTTGATAATTCTCCGATGGTCGATATGCGACATCGCATATCGCAACATCGCATAATCAGCACACAATAGTTTAATATGAAATGGGATCTTGCGATAATTGCGACACTGCGATGATACGAGCTGCGATCTGCGATCTGTGAGATCGCGATCTTGACGAAAATGCGATAACGCGATAATGAAATATAAGTTGCGGGAACTGCCCAGTGCAAATTTTCCTCGGCCCAACATTCAAGAAAACTTCCCATAAACCAAAAAATTGGGCGCGCGCCTTAAACGAAATTAATGAACATACGCCAAAGTGTTAATGAAGGACAATTTTATGTTTTTCGAAGAGTCAGTTCACAATGGGTGACATTATTTTATGCATCCGTAGAGCTTAGAGATTTTGCATCAATATTTATTGTTGTAACTCTTTTTCCTTTGTGTGAGCTGCAGGAATGAAAAACAGGAAACATCTAAGGAAAAAGGGAAAGCATCAATACTCGGAGACAGAGAAGAGATCCCCTCATAAACGAATACCGCATGTAGCGGAACCACAGGTCCCAGAGTATTACTGAATAGATGCTGTATCAATAGGCGATCCAACACTCAGGGTAAAAATATCACAAAGAACAGCATGTTTACAAAATTCTGAAAAAGCTTACGCTCGTAAAAGGAAAAGGCGCTACAGACAAAAAACACACCACAAAGGCCCAGATCAAAGAAGAAAGTCATTCGCAAGACTGAAAGCCAAGATAGAAAAAGCAATTTGAGGAAAATTTGGGACGTTACCAAGTATATACGCAGTGAAATCACCTGGCAAGAGGATGATCCCCAAAAATATCTTCTAATTTACTAAAAAGTAGTGCCAGCACTTGCCATTCCTATTTGCTTGACTCAAACAAAAGCAGAAAGCAACCAGCCGACTCTTCTCAGGAAAATGTTGAATGCTCGCAACATCAAGGAGTAAATGCAGAGATAGTTAGGAATTAGATTCGATTTTTAGAAATAAGTTTGCTTAGAAAGAGGGCGGTCATTTAAAAAACCGTATCCTAAATTTGTGTAATTAGGTTATTTTGTTAATAGTATTTAAACCCTTCACATGCATTTAGAGAAAGGTCCAGAAATTTGTCAAAAACTTATCCTCAGAACATGCACTTTTGCACCCTCAGAGGAGGTTTTGATGAATGAAGGATCAAGATTTATTAATGTTTGCATTTGTATCTGCTACTGATGTTGCACTTCTGTACTCTTAGTAGATATAGAACAAGGAAAGATAAATCATTGTTGCTTGAAGCTTATGAGTAGGACCAGTCATAAATGGTACTTTTATCTCTTGACAATTTCTGCTTATATTCTTAAAGCAATATACAATTTTTAGTTGTTTATATGTTATTACATGAATGTTTGCGTTACCATTTGGCACTTTTGTACGATGGAGCCATTTATTTATGTTTAATGTGTGAATAACTTATTATGCGATATGCTGTTCACAACTGTTTTACCTAACTTTTTATGCAAAGTGGTTCATCTCAACTGATTTATATTCTTATAATTGCTGAATGATCTTTATTACCAGCTATTATTTGAAATCTCTTTAGATCACATAATAGAAGAATTACATACCGGGTTAGCATAGATTAGATGTGCTGTTTTCATTAGATTACAATAGCATAGAGTTAGACTAAAGTAGCTCAGATATGAACTTTAGATCAGCAACATCCAACTCTACACACACACACCCTTAGATTGGGAAACTGGTCCCATTATCCCCAGTCGGACTCACTATACCAAATGGATAAGGAGCTGTCAACCAAGGTCCGGACTGGGTGAGTATCCCCCTTGTTGTCGACCCGATCTTCGAGGCTTCAACATATTTGGCGCTAGAAGGAGGGCCTGAACTATGAATGACACCCAAATCTAAATATAAATACAATTATGAGAGTAAATCACCCTCATCATCTCCCCCGACTTCCCCAGTACGTTTAAATCCAGAATCAAAAGTCGCTCGATTATCAAACGCTACTACACACCCTAATATTTCAAACCAATCTATCATTAAAACCCCTGAAGTTGAATCACTGATTCACAAACTTCAAGAATTTTTCATTTCTCCTCAGAGGTCTGATAAATCTCAAAGCAGTGTGACTTCGCAGTACAATCCTGCTCATCCCCTGACCAGGTTAAAGAGTGAAAAATTTGGCATTCAGCCAACTGAGTTGCCTCTTCCCACCACGAAAAGAGCCAGGAAATTACCGCTAGAGTCTGACAGTGAGACTCTTTCGTCTACATCATCCATTTCAACTACCTCACCGCGAAGTCAACCACCCACGCCTCCATCCCAAACCATCATCCATCCGTCTACCAGAACTCCCAAAACCCCTCTTCAATCATCTACGATCATAGTATCTTCATCTTCCCAACCGCAAGGATCATCTTCTGCACTTTCCTATACTAGCAGCTCAACGATGGCCCAATCTCCATGGAACAACCCCGGGGCAGTTTTAATGCCCGCGCCCTTGAGCCCAATACTAGCCCATCCTGAGAAATGGCTGCCAAATTCAATCCAGAAGCAGGCATGCTAGCAGAAGAACACATAAACAATTTCATGCTTTCTATCAATCTCAACAGAGTTACTAATGAAGACACTGTTGTTCGGCTTTTTCCCTATACAATGCAAGGAAGAGCCAGGTCATGGTACTTTTCATTACCCTCCGAGTCTATCACAAGTTGGGATATCTTCCAGAATCAGTTCCTCACCAAGTTTGGTGATGAAAGATCAACGACAACGTTAATCAATGACCTATCCAATCTTAAAGCCAAAGCTATAGAACCTATCAAAGATTTCAATTTACGATTCAATAAAATTCTCAACAAAATTCCTACTGCTTCCCGACCCAGCGAAGAAGTACGATGTGAATGGTATATTACTACTTTACCATCAAACACAACAATCTTCGTGGACAGAGAAAATAAAACAACCTTAGTTGAAAACATGACAGAGGCGATAACAGTAGAGAAACACGTAATAGCCCTGGAAAAAAGATCCGCGATAGAAGAACGCAAATCTAAAAAAGTCACCTTCAAAGAAGACTCCAAAAAGAAACAAGCGAAAGACCCTTTCGATTGGGAAGGATTGCAGAAAGTTTTAAAAACTATGTCGAATGAGATGGTTGACATAAAAAAACAAGTAGCAGAAACTTCTTCAAAAAATCCCTATAGAGCTTTTAAAAGAGGTCCTTCAACGGATATAAAACCACCCAATGCCATTTCAAACGCTGAATCGAGGAAGAGGAAGAAGAAGAAGAAAGTGCCACCGAAGGGCAAACTAATGACGAAGAAGTTGTGGAATTACAAGGAATGTGGGATTTCATCCTCCCACAAGAAGAAGATCAAGAAGTATTTCCAGTTAGCACACGAAGCAAAAACCAGCTTGATCCTCCCCAAACTACCCCTAAGCAGAAGAGCACAAGACCTGCAACAAAAGATAAAGTCGCAACAAAGAAAACAACCACTAAAGCGACTCAATCTAGCCCAGTCCAAGAAGATCAAACAACTCCATCAAAAACATTGATAGTGTCAGATGAAATGGAGTACAATATTATAGATGACATGAGAAAGACTAGGGCTAATATTACCCTGTACGAATTGAGCAAATTGAAACATCAACAGAAGATAATGATGAAAGAATTACATGCCGTACCCATTGCATCTTTACCTACTGCTGTACTCTCTCAAGCTTCCCACAACATGGGAAGACCTCCAACCAACAAGATCAATAAGATTGACCCAAACGAAATCACCTTAATTGGAGGAAGATCAAGATCTCACACTCCCCCGTTTCTTCTCACTTATGAAATTTTCAACAAAAATGTGCACAATTGTTTGATAGATTCCGGTGCTTCATCGAATATTTTACCCAGATCAATATGTGCCAAGTTAAATTTTCAACCACAAAAATCCGCAGTGCGCATAGTTCAACTCGATCGATCTCAAGTCGAAGTGACTGGTGAACTTAATCAAGTAACCATAAGATTATCATCCAATCCTAAGATATGTCAGGTTATTGACATTCTAGTGGCTGATATCCCATAATTCTATGGCCTAATTCTTAGCAGAGATTGGTCCGAGAAACTCCATGGATACTTCGCTACCGACTGGTCGCACATGTGGTTACCCTACAACGGTAAACCGAATCAAATAAAGGTTGAACGAGAGTTACACCAGAAATACATAGTAACGGAATTGGAAGGAGAAAATGAAGCAATAGCTTATAACAGCAGTATCATAGGCAATTACTCAGTAGATTCTTTTCTCGGCAATTTCAATGCTCACACATCACCCTACTTAGAAAATTCAGTTTTGTCCCAAATCGAAATTTTTTCCCAAACTGATAGTTCAAAGTGTGTTAATTTTTTAGATAAACCTGTAAATACATCTTTGTTTTGGAAATTATATTTTGATGGCTCTAAATCTAAAGAAGGAGCAGGAGCAGGATGCGTTCTGATTAGTCCAGAAGGAAATAAGACCATGCTTACATGCAGACTTGAATTCGATTGCACAAATAATACAACAGAATACGAGGCCTTGGTGCAAGGCCTGTACAAAGCAATCGGGTTGAATGTCAAGTATCTTCAAGTCTTCGGAGACTCTGAAATTGTCGTCAAACAGGTACGTAACACTATACATTGCTTATCTGGTCATTTAAAACACTATCAATCTTTAGTACAAGATCTGATTGAGCATTTCATAGCATTTAATATTTCTTCAATCCCGAGACTCCAAAACACAAGCACAGACCTTTTGGCTAACGTAGCCTCTAAGCTTATTCCCTCCGAAGATTTTAGTCCAGATAGATTCTCAATAGAATTAATCTTTAGACCATCCATCCCTGACAACGTTACAAATTGGAGAGTATTCAATGACAATCCTGATATTGTAAATTTCCTCACTTCTGAAGGATCCTACTCCAATCAAATAATTGACGAAGACCATCACGATCAACAAATACAACCAAATAGCACTGATAATGCTATACCTAAATCGGTGGTTAAGTTAGAAGACTTATACGATTTGAAAAATCGATTTAAAAGGTCTACCAATTCAAAGCTCTACAGTCCAACTATGAACTACGAATTAGTAAACCTAGGGACCAATGATAAACCACAAAACGTTAACCTAGGCCTCAGCCTAGTCCCTGAAGAAAAACTAGCATATATTCATCTTTTGAGACAATATAAAAATGTTTTTGCCTGGAATTATGATGAACTAAAGACATACGACACTTCTATCATTCAACATACTATTCCTATGATCAATAACGAAAAACCTGTCCAACAGAAACTGAGAAAAATCCACCCCAATTTAGAAAATCAGATAAAAACTGAGCTAAATAAGTTATTGAAAGCCAGAATAATTTTCCCCGTCAGACATTCCAAATGGGTCTCCAATTTGGTACCCGTTAGAAAGAAAAACAGAGATATTAAAATCTGCATCGATTTTCAGAATCTTAACAAAACCTGCCAAAAAGACAATTTTCCTCTTCCACCTATGGAACAAATACTACAAGCAGTAGCAGGCTCAGAACTGATGTCTTTCTTAGATGGATTTTCAGGATATAACCAAGTGCTAGTACGTCCTATGATCAGTTGAAAACCACATTCAGAACTAAATGGGGCACATACGCATATCGGAAAATGCCATTTGGGTTGATCAATGCTGGCGCTACATTTCAAAGAGCTATGGACATCGCATTCAAGGGTTTAGTCAATAAGTCTGTAGTGATTTATTTGGATGATATAACAGTGTACTCCAAAAAGTGAAGCGATCATCTCAAAGATTTAAAACAAATCTTTCAACGATGTTTAAGGTATCGAATTTCACTTAACCCAAAGAAATATTTTTCGCATTAAGTGAAGGAAAACTTCTAGGATTCATAGTGTCAAAATCTGGTATTCACATTGATACCGACAGAATCAAAGAAATTTCTGAAATATCCCTACCTCATAATAAAAAATCCATGCAATCTTTCCTTGGTCAAATCAATTTTGTAAAGAGATTCGTTCCAGATTTTTCACGAATTGTATCTCCTTTGCAAAACATGATTAAAAAGAATTCAAATTTTAAATGGGGCCAAGATGAACATGAAGCATTCAACCTGATCAAGCAAGCTATTATTAATGCTCCGTCTTTAGCAACCCGAATTTTTCAGAATCTTTTACTTTATACACATTTGCCTCAGAGAAATCATATGCTGCGATTCTAACTCAAGCAAATCAAGAAAAAGCAGAAGCTCCAACCACGTTTTTTAGCTCAAATTTACAAGGTGCTGAACTCAATTATTCTAATGTGGAGAAACAGGCTTATGCCGTTTTCAAAGCTGTCAAATATTTCAGATCTTTCTTACTTAAAACCCATAATAAGGTCATAGTACCGTCTCCAGCGGTAAGAAATCTTCTAGTACAAAAGGATGTGGGTGATAAAAGAGCCAATTGGATCACTGCTTTGCAGGAATACGACCTTGAAATCAAACCAGCGAACATTGTAAGAGGTCAAGGCTTCTGTAAAATGTTGGCTGGAGCATCGCAAATTTCTGAAAATTCATCTAAAGAGGTACAAGTGTGTGAGGTAAGCCTAAACGATGCAGAATCATTGTATGCTGACATCATTTATTTTCTTAAGAACGGGTATGCTCCAACACACCTTGATCACACTAAGAAAAGAGCTCTGAGATTGAAAGCTAAACAATATCAGCTCATAAATGATATTCTTTTTAGAAAAAATTATGATTCTGTTCTTCTCAGATGTCTGGAAAAAGCTGAAGCTGAGAAGGTTTTGCAGGAACTCCACGATGGACCAGCAGGCGAACACTACGCTGGAGATGCTACTGCACATAAAATCTTACGTGCAGGATATTACTGGCCTACACTGTTCAAAGACTCACACAGTTACGTGAGGAAATGCCAAGTCTGCCAAACTACTGCTGGGAGACAAAGGAAACCGCCCCTACCACTACAGCCGGTAAACATCGAGCAACCGTTTGCTCAGTGGGGCTTGGACATAATAGGTGAGATCATTCCTCACTCTTCTAAACAGCATAGATACATCCTCACAACAACAGATTATTTTACTAAATGGGTAGAAGCAGTTCCTCTCAAGACAACTAATTCTAAAAATATTATTGAATTCATAGATAAATTTATAATCACTAGGTTTGAATTGCCATAAGATTTAATGTTTGATAATGCATCATACTTTTCTAGAAATGCAATGATGAAATTTGCACTTAAAAGAGGGTTCAAACTAAAATATTCGGCCAATTACTATCCGCAAGGTAATGGGTTAGCTGAGTCAACAAACAAAAACCTAATCAGGATTATTAAAAGAACAGTTGACCAAAACCAAAAGAATTGGCATAAAGCGTTGATAAATGCTCTATGGGAAAATAGAATAACGAAAAAAGCTTCGATCAACACTTCTCCCTTTAATTTAGTTTATGGGAAAGAAGTGGTTCTTCCAACTCACTTAGTCATTCCCTCCTTGTCTTTAATACAATACATTGATGAAGTACCTACTTCCTCCATACAACTAAGACAAATGGAAATAATTAAATTAGAAGAACAACGAGAACAAGCTAAGAAAAACCATGCTCATCATCAAGCGCTAATAAAATCATCTTTCGATTCAAACATAATGACCAGAAAAAATTTTCAAATGGGAGATTTAGTTTTAAAATGGGATAAGGCACATGAAAAAAAGGCAAACATACAAAATTTCAAAAGATGTGGCTTGGTCCTTTTCAAATTGTTGAAGTCATAGGTCCATCAACGTTTATCTTACAAGATTTAGCAAGTAGAAGGGATTCTCTGCCTGTTAATGGACAAATCCTTAAAATATATTTTCCATAGAAGATTATTCTTCTATTTTTTTAGAATAAGTTTTATTTTTCTTTTCTTTTTCATAATAAAACCAGTTGTGAATGGTTACTATAGGTATTCATGGAAAAGACACCAATTCTCTTTAAGATTTTGAGCTTTCCGCTTGTATAAACGACAAAATTTTAAAGAACCTGATCTTTATTATTGACAGATACAGTTAAAAACGTTAGCCTAGATATGATGCTAGTTTCAACTTCCAAAAAAAAATGACGAAAGCAACCTTTGGCGAAGAAATTGTTTTATATTAGCACAATGAAAGGTATCAATAACAAAATAGGGATTCTCTGAAAAGCAACAATTTCAAACTCTATTATTGTCGTCCAAAGCTTTTTTAAGGAAAGCAATGACTTCCTCCCTGTTAAAGAAAATCGCAACATTCAGAGGAACAACCCAAGAAGCACTATATATTAAAGAATAAGAGGTCTCATCATGAGCCGGCTTATCATGATCACAGATATTATAACTTGTTGACTTTGCCAATACTGTCCATCAAAACAGGGCAATGACTCAAGATTGTTAAAATCAAAAGACAAGGGGTCTCATCACGAGCCAGCTTGTTCAGCAAGAGTGTAAATCAAATGTATGACTGTGTCATAATTTGGCTACCAAACCAAGACATTGTTCTTTAAAGAATAAAAAAGAAAACCAAAGAAAAACGCAAATGCGGGTTTTTCCTTTGAAAGTTGTAGATCACCTTGAGCAAGATAAAGGATCATTACTGGGTAACAGGTAACCCTGTCGAGGCTATGGACGCCTGCTGGCAGCAGAGGCTCTACCTACGACAAACGAGCATATTTTAAAAGGCTGGCATACAGAGAAGACTTTATTTTATCCTTACAAGACCAAGTAATGGCTGATGTAAATACAAGGACAAGTCTGAGGAAGCAAACAATTAGACTAAAAATAGGTTGAAACAGAATATCATTGATAGAATAAAGCATAATGTACTCTATCTGTCCATAACAAAGTTTAGATTTATGAAAATTTTTATGTTTTGGAAGTAAGTTTCAATAGAGAAGCAGAGATAACTGGTTCTTCCAAGTGAATCGCCATTGTTGTGGCCACCAACAACCCCCCTCCTTATTTAGTGTTAGCAATAACATTAAACAAGGGGGGACCCTTAGTAAAAAATTCAAAAAATCCTTTTTGTATTGAACTCCTTAGAAATATATCGCATCGTGAGAAGAGAGTAAAACATTTCTTTATGAGCACTATAAAAAATGCGAAAAAGCGACGCGAAATCCATTGCATCACATACATCAAGAAGCGCCCATAAATGAATATCTTGAGAATTCTCCTATGGCCGATATGTGACATCGCATATCGCAACATCGCATAAGCAGCACACAATAGTTTAACATGATCTGCGATCTTGCGATGAATGCGATCTTGCGATAATTGCGATGTTGCGATGAATGCGATCTTCGATTTGCGATATCGATCTTGACGAAAATGCGATAACGCGATAATGAAATGCAAGTTGTAGGAACCGCCCATTGCAAATTTTCCTCAGCTCAACATTCAAGAAAAGCTGTCCATAAACCAAAAAATTGGGCGTGCGCCTTAAACAAAATTAATGAACGTATGCCAAAGCGTTAATGAAGGACAGTTTTATGTTTTTCGAAGAGTCAGTTCACAATGGGTGGCACTATTTTATGCATTCGTAGAGCTTAGAGCTTTCGCGTCAATATTTATTGTTGTAACTCTTTTTCCTTTGCGTAAACTGCAGGAATGAAAAACAGGAAACAACATGGAGCAATGCGTAGGAAACATCTAAGGAAAAAGGGAAAGCATCAATGCTCGAAGACAGAGAAGAGATGCCCTCATAAACAAATACCACATGCGGCGGAACCACAGGTTGCAGAGCATTACTGAATAGATGCTGATATCAATAGGTGATCCAACACTCAGGGTAAAAAGCTCACAAAAAACAGCATGTTTACAAAATTTTGAAAAAGCTTACGCCCAAAAAAGGAAAAGGCGCTACAGACAAAAAAAAAACGCATCAGAAAGGCCCATATCAAAGAACGGAGGCAGTTTTCGATGCGCGATTAGCGCTTTGCTAAGAAAATTGTTCAGAAATCAAAGTCCCTAACTTGCTTAGTCATTCGCAAGTCCGGAAGCCAAGATAGCAAAAGCAGAAGCAATTTGAGGGAAATTTGGGATGTTACCAAGTATATACACAGTGAAATCACCTGGAAAGAGGATGATCCCCAAAAATATCTTCTAATTTACTAAAAAATAGTGCCAGCACTTGCCATTCCAATTTTCTTTACTCAAACAAAAGCGGAAAGCAACCAGCCGACTCTTCCCAGGCAAATGATGAATGCTTGCAACATCAAGGAGTAAATGCAGAAATAGTTAGGAATTAGATTCAGTTTTTAGAAATAAGTTTGCTTAGAAAGAGGGCGGTCATTTAAAAAACCGTATCCTAAATTTATGTAATTAGGTTATTTAGTTAACAGTATTTAAACCCTTCTCATGCATTTAGAGAAGGGTCCAGAAACTTGTCAAAAACTTATCCTCAGAACATGCACTTTTGCACCCTCAGAGGAGGTTTTGATGAATGGAAGGATCGAGATTTATTGATGTTTGCATTTGATATCTGCTACTGATGTTTCACTTCTGTACTCTTAGTAGATATTAGAACAAGGAAAGATAAATCATTGTTGCTTGAAGCTTATGAGTAGGACCAGTCATAAATTGTAATTTTATCTCTTGATCATTTCTGCTTATATTCTTAAAGCAATATACAGTTTTTAGTTGTTTATATGTTATTACATGAATGTTTGTGTTACCATTTGGCACTTTTGTATGGTGGAGTCATTATTTATGTTTAATGTGTGAATAACGTATTATGCAATAAGTTGTTCACAACTGTTTTGTTTAACTTTTTATGCAAAGTGGTTCATCTTAACTGATTTCTATTCTTATAATTGTTGAATGATCTTTATTACCAGCTATTATTTGAAATCTCTTTAGATCGCATAATAGAAGAATTACATCTCGGATTAGCATAGATTAGATGTGTTGTTTTCATTAGATTACAATAGCATAGAGTTAGACTAAAGTAGCTCAGATATGAACTTTAGATCAGCAACATCCAACTCTACACACACACACACTTAGATTGGGAAACTGGTCCCATTATCCCCATTCAGACTCACTATACCAAACGGATAAGGAGCTGTCAACCAAGGTCCGGACCGGGTGAGTATCCCCCTTGTTGTCGACCCGATTTTCAGGCTTCAACAGGACATTAGCCCATCTGGCAGTGAGGAGGAGGAGCAGAAAGAGACAATTGAGACGAAAATTCATGAGGAGGCACAAAATGTTCAAACAGAAGAAGAACTAGAGGAAGCAGAAAGAAGAGGAGAAACTTGTTGAGCCTAAGGCAGAAAAGAAAACAGCCTCAAAAACAAAGAAGAGGAAGAGGACAAAGGCTGAGAAGAAAAATCCCAAGAAAGCTAAAAAAAAGACTGCCACAGGAAAGGTAGGGACTCAGCAAGATAAGGAGAAAACACCACCAGAGGCAGCAAAGGCAAAAGCAGAAACAGCAGACACAGGAAAAACTGCAGGAAATGAAGGAGAAGAACAGCGGGAAGAAACATCCCCTAAAACATTGGAAAGGGAAGCAGCAGTTGTGCTTGCTGCATTGAGCACTCCAATTAAGCAAAAGGGCAAGATAATAAAACATACATCTATGTATTTCAAATCCCGGAGGAGCACCAGGATTAAAGTAGGCAAGCCCCAGCCACCATCAAAAGAACCCATAATCATTGAGGATGCACCTACTAAGAAAAAGGAGGAATATCCCTCCAAAATCTCTATCACCTATGAGAGAGGGAGTCCCAAAACCTCCACCTGGAAGGAAAGAATCGAATTGATGGACTTCAAGGCAATCCTACAGGAATCCCAAACTTCTCTACAGGAGACACTGGCCAAGCTGAAAGAAACTGAACAATTGGAAAAGAAGGCAACGGAACAGTCACAAGAGGAAGGTAAGGCAAAAGAAATACCTGAGCCAAGCCCTCAGCCTAATTTAGGCTCATATTATGATCTTATAGAAGGTGGGAAAATCATCCCACAAAAATTCGTTGTGCCTCTTTTCTTTGAATTAGAAAAAGAATGAATTAGAAAAAGAAAGGGTCAGAACCCACACCTAGATGTAGATTGCTAAATCTAAAGGAGTGGAAGATATAGGGCACCTGGAAGACAAGTTGAGAGAGTTGAGAAGGGAGTTGGGCATGGTAAGGCACATAGAGAGCATTAGAAGAGCCCAACTACAAGAATAAAATGAACTGCTGAAAAAGTAATTACAGGAACAGGAAACTCAAGGGGGAGACAAGTTGCCAATTTTTGAAGGACAACAACAACAAGAAAGTCCCCTAGTAGATAATGAAGCAGCAGAGAAACAGTAGCAAGAGGAAGAGCCACAGACCGATGTTGAAACGTTGATGAAACAACAGCAAGAAAAATAATCTTAGGCAGCAATTGAAGTACTGATTTTGAAACAACAGTTGCAGGAAAAGGAAGCCCAGATGGCCTGCATGGCCAGCTGGACAATGGAGGCCTTGCAATGCAGACTGTTAGCACTTGAAATTTCACCTAGGCTGAGATAGACAAATCTCAAGGCTACATCAAACCATTCAGCCTCGTAGCTAGCCCTACGAGGCAAGAGAAGGCTCTCTCCGGTCAAACTCGGTGGATTTTTCAATAGGATGAGTTGACCAATTAGAAACACTGATATTAGGCTAGTAAACTGATAAGGAGGTTTGATTTAAAGTTTTTGGGGTTTTTGGTGGCAATTGGAGGGAGTGCAATTCAGGGTGCGGGGATTGAGCTCAGGTTTTGCAGGTGGGTCTTTGGGGCAAGGTAGGAGTTTGTGCTGATGCCTTTAGCTGAGATGAATGATCAAGGAAGAAAAATGAGAAGCTAAAGAGGGCAAACAATGACTTTGAATCCTCTCTAGACAGTGGAAAACATAAACATTAAACAAATTTGAAAGCTGAGCATGGTAAGCATGAATTCAAACTTTATCACTTCATTTGTTTAATAAGATGCAGTAAAGAAAGAGATGGAACACATAAACACACTTACAATTACAATAAGAGAACACACCATCAACACAAGAGTCCACAAGAATCCCAATGATGTTTGCAAAACCCTGGTCTTCCTTTTCCTCAAATTACAGAGATACAAGTAAAATATACAATAGGAGCTTCTCCCTCAAGAGTCCAACCATGAAAATGAGTAAGAGAAGGCATAATATAGAAGATCTAACTCTTTTCCCCACCTCTAGGGGTCGAGCTCAGCTTCCTAGGAGCTGTTTCAAATAATTCTAAACTAATCACTAGATAATAGGCAGTCAAAACAACTTGCCTCTAAAACTTAGGAAACCTATCCATGCATTAAATATTTACCATTTACATCAAGGAAACTTCTATAAGTGTTCAAGGAGAGTAAAAGTATCTAAGTGCCATGAAAATTACACAAAAATCCATCATTTACATGCCTCAAAAGTCAACCAAAGTAAAAACAATGTTTTGCTGGCCGAACTGGTCAAAACAGTGAAATTTCCCTGAGTGGTCGCGCCCCTCACTTTGACTGGTCGCGCGCATTGAAAACTCTGTTTGAGGGACTTCCCGGTGTCCAAATCAGGTGCAAGATAGCTCATTGGAAAGGGATGTGAGTTTACTTTCCAACCCCACTAGAATTTCTGAATTTGGAGTTGATTTGACCCCTCAAAAGTAATTTCTCCCAAGGCATCTTTCTGCAACTCAAAAAAGGGGCAGAAAGTCAAAATTTGCATGTATTTTGAGCTTTTGGGAGCCCAAATCTTCATAAAATCTGAAACCCATCCATAGGAAAGTGTATTTTTGCATGAAAATTCCAAAAATGTAGAGTTTTTCCCGTTCTGAGCTGTCCC
>APFE031027174.1:0-17132 GCA_000404065.3 Pinus taeda | reverse complement strand
GATCTGATAAGAAGAATCAGTCAAGAAGCCATCTTCTTGATTGGTTGCATTGGCATTATGATATAGTTTGATGTATATTATCTTGTAAGAAACACAGGTGGCTATCATCATGATTTCAAAATCTTGATGGACTGCTGCCCTTCATAAGCTTTGTAAGTCTTGTTTTAAGTCAAGTCATGAGTCATTTGAGTTTGGTCTATTGAGTGAGTTTTTCAAGTTATTTCAGTTTGCCATCGAGTCGGTTTGAGTCAAGCTTTAGTTAAGTTTCAGTCAGTTTTCAGTCAAGTTTTCATTCAATAAATGAATCAAAGTCTTGTGTCGTTTTCCAAAATAATGACTCCATTGCCTAATGGATAAGGCACTGGTCTGCTCTCCCAGAGGTCTAAGGTTCTTGGCACCTCCAAGGAGCTACCATCCCCATTGGAGCCAATGTTAGTGTCAGTCTTTCCAGCCTTCCTCCAGTGATCAAATATGCTCTTACAAAGTGGTTTCAGAGTGTTAAGGTCAAATTTTGTCTTTTCAAAGAGTTTTCAAGCAAAATTTGGTCACTAAGCATTAGGTCTAGGGTTTGTTTTCACTCCTTCTAAAGTTGTCCAAATGTCGGTCCATGTCATAATTCAGCTGATTCTATCATCATTTATGGGGTTGTCACTATCATGTCAGTGTCTAATGAGTCATTTTACATCTTGTTCATGCTTTAGTTGTGCCTTGGCAAGTTCATTTCCCTCTCCTAGGGTTTTGAAGCCAATTTCTCTTGGATGGTCAAATCAATGGCAAAACTTGTTTCCTGATGTTCATACACCTTCCCCTATCCTTAATGTACCTTATTAAGCACTTCCCAACACTCAGATCCCCCAAAATCCTCATTTTTCCACAAACCCTAGTTTCTAGCTACAACCTGGCAATTTTCCAGGTTGGGCCTGTGTTTTTCCCTTTTTGACCCCTTCCCCACACTCAATCTTTGAGATTCCACTTTCCCCTGCTTCCTAACATCCCTCCCCACTCCCAAAAATTTCCCCAAGAATTTAGAAGCCCCCTAACCCCTTCATTTCGCTCCATTTCGACAAAATTCCTTGTTCCACACATCGGGATAAGTTTCACTAAAATGATGTTTCTGAGCAATCAAAGATGATTTTTTCAAACCTGAGAGAGTTTTTTGTCCAAAACATGCCAAGGAAGAAAAGCCTCCTTCAATTTTTGCACAGGTGTCATGGTTTTAAAGAAATGTCAAAAATGCCTGCGAGAACGAAGGTGCTCCAAGGACGGTTGGCCAAAACACAAAAACAAAGGAAAACGCCCGATCCACTCCAAATTTTGGCCAAAGCCTCTTTGACTGAGCATGGTACTTGATTGGGGACTCCCAGCCCAAATTTCAAGAAATTTGGAGAAACTTTTGTCATTTGTGAATTTTTTGTGCCAAACACAGGTTTTTCCCATTAATGGGTCTCACCCCCCGTGGCAATACAAACATGGGATACAAACAATCTCTTAACTTGGACGGATGATTTAATGGACTTTCACTTTGAATTTTAATATGGTGTAAAATTATGAAATATAGGAAATTGAATTCTCTTTTTGAATATCTATATATATTTTACTTATAAAATTAATACATGACCTTAGAACCTCTACCCCTAGACCCTCTTCCCTCCGACCTTATTGTTTCCATATCCCCTCTTCACTAGGGTATTATTCTCATCCCTAGGTACCTGTTCACCATTTATCCTTGTGTTTGGGCTCCCTTCACCCTGGACCCCATATTCCTTTGGCCTATATCCTTATTTCGTGACCCCTCATATTTAACCCTAACCATAGCCACAAGCCTTGGCATATAAATCCCTAAACCATATACCCTTATCATTGGATCCTTCACTAATGGATCCCAAATCCCCTTTACCTCTTCCATGTATTCCCAACACCCTCACAGTAGCCCCCTCTTCCCTCAGGCCTTCACCTCCAAATTATTCCCCCAACACTAGTCCCTTTGCACCCATCTCTTAATCCCTCTAATCATATATAATTATCTCTCCATCTCTACCAAACACTTACATCTCTTTACCCTTTGGATGCTCACCCTAGACACCCATGGGGACATAAGTATTACACTTGTATGTCCTAATGACCTACACTTTTTACTTGTACATAAAGAATCTGCCACCTTAAGAATCCTTCACACATGGGCCCATACCTCTACCATTAGGAAATTTTTCCTTCACCCCCTCAAGCCTCTTAGCCATTAGGCCCAAGCATGTTCCCTTATTCCCTTCCTTTCCTATGTCTCAAACCCCATCTCATGAGTCTCTTCCACCTAGCTTGTAAATTCTATCCATTATCCCACTTCCCCATAAAGCCCATATATCCATTTAACCATAGACCCCATCTACCCTTTCCTTCTTTCCTATGTTCAAACCTTAGCCTCATCTACCCGTAAGACCCTACATGTTCTTTAATACTAACCCCTTATGTGTCTAGGAACCTACCTATAATTGTACCCTAGACCCATAACCCCATCCACACCTAGTCCCTAAGACCCTTAATCTAGTAGCTCTTTCATGAGGCCCCACACAACTTAATCCTTCATCCTACTTTCCTAATCCCATTTCTCTATGCCCTAATGTTCTAAATACTACTTATGTATAATATAGTATATAATATTTATATAAATATATATATTATATAGTATAATATATATTATATATAAACTATATATATATATATTATAATATATATTATATATTATAATAAGATATAGATATAGACACACACACACACACACACACACAAGTGTTATTCCTCTTGACCTTACAACTTATAAACCAAAACCTATTGGACACATCATTTTCATACAACCATACAAGTGATTAAGAAAGGTTACCTACCTATTCATACCTAGGCCATATAGACAAATTTACAGGCTCACGATGGATACAAGAATAAACCATTCCTAAGAAAATATTCAAGGAGAATTTCTATATAGGAAATCACATTCCTTAGTGTTAACATGAGCAATTTATCAACATAATGGCTAGATATTCAAATATCTCAGATATATCAGTGTGGGAAAATTAATCATTAATATAGATTCCCATCTCTTCATGCTCAAGAAATATTAAGATAATTTCAAGCTTAGAAATATCCATAAAAAATGAACAAATACTTAAAATATTTACACAAGAGGTTAATCTTCCTCATTCATGCAACCTGCAGGAAAATAACATTCCTCAACAGTAGCATGACATTAATTTAATGTAGTAAATAGAGACATTATAATCACATGAACAAATCCATAAGATTATACTTATATTATAATGATATTTGACAACTGAGAATGGGACTTTAACTATCCACCCAACCACACACAAGCTACAACTGTTTTTACTTGTAGTTATCACCCCCGAGCTCGATTCTAGTGCTTTAGGTGGAGTGTTTTTAAGAGTAAACATAACCAATATTGACAATTGAAACAAGATGTCACAAGGTAACTCTTCCTTCTTCCACTAGCTACATAAGCTTCCACTCAGTCTTTCCATACTTTTCGGACATGATTAATATCCATGCTAGGATACTATAATATAGATAATCTCAACTCACTTTCAGGAGAAAATATTCCACGTCAAGGGAATTTTCAAAAATGGCTAAGCTACTATTGGGTAAATAGATCACCTCTCTAGGTACTTCATCAGTGAGTCAAGCATTGGAGCTTCACCCCCAAGGCTACTCTTGGTGGTTCATTAGACCTCAATAAATACTTGAGTTTCTCTTCCCAATACCATACATTCATCAATCCCGAAGCTTCGAGTGGGTTATTCAACCTTAAACCAAGCCACTATTCTATATATTATTTGCACCCAAAAAGTCTCTTTTGCAGATCTGCAACTCATTCACTTTCTCTAGAGCTTGATCAGTGTGATTTTTATTGTTTCTTTCTTATTACACCTCCAACCCTTGGATGAGTTTCTCCCAATGTCCCCCATTTTGTGTTTCTTCATCTGCACTTGTGCGAGAATGTGTTCTTTGGTCCCACTCGTCGACTTTTTTTCTTTCTTGTCTAACAAACCAACCATGTGTCTTCTTCCAAGGCTCCACGTAGTCAACCTACCTTGGAAAACACAACACATTCTTGTTCTTTAATTCTTTTTCCTATTTTCTTTCTATTATAGTTAAATACACATGGGCCTATCCTTTTATTTTCGATTAAATTTATTGTACAGTCAACTCATTTAAGCTTCTCATCCAATCCATGGTTGTTGTATTTATATTCCCAATTTCTCAAGAAACCTCCCTCCACAAGCAAATGGAATCTGTGTCCCTTTATCTCAACCTTTTTTTCAAATAATTACAATTATTTACAATGAGGAAATATTAACCAGGGGGTGTCACAATCCCCTCCCCCTTGGGGAAACGCCATCCTTGGTGTTTAGTAACCATTTACAAATAATATGTGTTTAATACCAAGAACAACTGATATGGATCTTTATACATATAAGTCTTTAAAACATTTACAATGTATTTACATTTTATATACTCAACAAATAAGAAAGGATATGTTCCCGACAAACAATCATCCATTTCCCACGTGGATTCCTATGCCCAAAGTGCCTTCACTTCACTTTGACTTTCTCTATTTCTCTATTCTGTAGCATGAGTTGTCTCATATCTAGGATGCATAGGGTTTCTAGTTGGAAGTCTCCCTTTGATTCTACTTGTGGCACATACCAATCAATTACATGATTATCACCTTTCACATATCTTTCAAGCAATGAAACATGAAACACATCATTAAATATTATTGATGGAGGCATGGAAAACATATAAGCCACTGTCACTATCCTTTCAAGCACTTCAAATGGCCCAGAAAATCATGGTGCCAACTTGGCACATAAACCAAATTTTAAGGGGCTTTATTTAGGTCTAACTTGCAAGTAAACATGTTCCCCAATTTGGAACTCTTTGTGTACTTTATGTTGGTCTGCATAGGTATTCTACCTTTCTTGTGCCACCTTTAAATTACTTTTGATGGTCTTCATTTATTGCTCTATGTCTTCCAACATATCATACCCAATAAGAACCATATTCACTAGTTCACTCCAGCTGATAGGAGTATTACAACTCCTCCCATAGAGTGCTTCAAATGGGATTATTTTTAGTGATTCTTGATACTCATTTTTGTATGCAAATTCTAGAAGTGGAAGGTATTCTTCCCACATCATTGGTATCTAGTTAATTACATACATTCTCAGCGTGTCCTTGATGATCCTATTTGTCCTCACTATTTTCCCACCAATCCATGGATGATAAATTATGTTAAACAATAGCTGAGTTCTGAGTCCTATGAATAGTTATGTCCAAAAATTTGAAGTGAAATTAACATCTCTATCCAAGATAATATTCTTGGTAACTTCATGCAATCTCACAATTTCCTTTACAAAAACTTGAGCCACCCCACTAGCTAAATTTGCAGACTTAACAACTACAAAGTGAGCCACTTTACTCAACTTATCAACCACTACCATGATTCCATCATGTTGTTTCGAATTATTTGGTAGCCCTATAATAATTTCCATGGAAATCACTTACCACTTCCATTATAGAATGGGAATAGGTTGCAATAAACCATCTGGGTTCTTGCACACAACTTTCACCCATTGGCATTCCATGCATTTGGAGATGAAATCAACCACCTCCTTTTTCAAATCAGGCCAATAGTAATATTTTTTGATGTCTATAAGTCTTTTGGTAACCAAAGTGACCAAAGTATCATTTATCATGAAACTCCTTAGATATCGTATTCTTTAGATTGGCCTCATTTTTCACATAGATTATATTCTTGAATCTAATCAACCCATTTTCTAAGACACAATATTCCTTGTCTTGTTCACACTTGGACACTTGTTGCAATTTCTCCTTCAAGTGTTGATATTTTTCATCTTCTTGCCCTGTATGTTTTTTCCTTTCTATAAGATCAGTTCCATAGGAACTTATAGCTACTATGTGGATTATTTGCACCAGCCTGTTGAGTGCATCAACCCCTTTTTTCTCTTTTCCTTTTGTTGGGAATGGGATCCACCAAGGACAGTTTTGGGAGCTAAAAGCCCATGTTTTAGGTAAAATTATGTAATAAAGTTGTAAAGTCTCTGTATTTTGTGGTCACAGAGCACGAAGGTATCATGAGTCATAAGGGTTTGTCCGCCCTTATTTTGTAAAGTAAAGTTGGCTGTAAAGATCTACCCATGGTCCGTGGACCATGGGATTGTATAAAAAGAGCTAAGCAAGTAAGCTCTAAGTGGTCATAAGTAATAAGGAATAAGTTTGGAAGAATTATGAAGTCTTGAGCGATAAAGAGAGAAGTCTAAGTTTCAGGTCTTAGTGTAGGTGGGGGATTTGCATATTAGTGCACATAGGCCTAGGGTAGAAGTCCGCAGCTAAGTACGTGGACCCCTGCAGCTATGTGCGCAGGGAAGATAGAGTCTGTAATCATCTGAAGATATCAATAAAGGGAAGCATTTTACAAATTCTATGTATTTGTTCCCTATTAATGCATCTTGTCATATTGTGTATGAATTTCATTTATAATGCTTATGTGATGCACGAATGTATGTAATTACGTTGGTTAATTGAACACAAGTAAGAACACTTGTTTACGTGGTGGTAACTGTGATTGTTTAATAAGATAAGTAAGACACTTAAGATAGTTTGGGAATCTGCATAGTACACTGCCTTAGTAGTGCAAAAGTACCTTAACTGCAAGTTAGGGTTGCGTAAAGGTCAATCATGGAGGTACTAAAGGGCGGAATAAAGGACTAGATAGACAAAGCCCTAGAAGTTAGCGACCTGCGTGAAGGTAGAAACAGAAGGAATAAACCAACATCATGACCATCTCAGGGTGCAGTAACTTGGTTCCAGCATCCCCCCATATTGCTTCGGGTGAGACTTCGGTCCACGCACTATGGGCTAATGCCGAAAGGGCCAGTAGTGTAGGGATTTGTTTGGCTAACTAATGCTGAACCTAGGTTGGGCCCCATTAAGCCAAAAAATGGTTCTGTTGCCGAGACCAGAATATTCGTAAGAGATGTGCGATGTCGTGTCACTGGAACCCAACTAAGCAAGAGATCAGAGACTGGTTGGATAGGAAGGTCCACGAATTCAGAGCCAGGAGAACCGAAACACACGACTAATGAAGGAATAGTGGTTGTATAGATACCTATACATGAAAATCCATGAGATATTTTTTTGTTCCTTTCCGGTTGAGCTATATGAGTGGATCGCGAAGCTAGTAGATAGCCAAGGAAAGTGGAGACTTGACGGTCCTATTGTTTGGACCCCGGAGCTAGTACAAAGACTGGAAGATTCTAAGGATAAGATCGCTCACGCTGTCGATCATTGGCTCGATCACCTCATAGGAGGATTTGTGATTGAATTCACAGTTGATACCTCAATTAGCTACAACGAGGTAGAGTGAAACTTTTCCAAATGTTTGCGAGGTAAGTACTTAAAGTCTTTGAATACTTGGATTAAAATGTTATTGTGCGAAAAATGGGTTATGAAACTACCTTGATGTTCAGAGCTACGCGAAGTGGAAAGACTTACAGAAATGAAGGGAGAAAGGGTCCCAAATATAGTCCATTGATTTCACCTCCATTGGGTGATGAAGAGGGAGTAGCGTAGGCTTCTCCGCGAAGTGTTATTCAGTTAATAAGACTAGGATTCTCGCGATTTCCCTCCACCGCAATTCAACATGGTAGATTCAATGAAGTTTCCTTTGTTTAAAGGCATGGGAAATGAGGAACCAGACCAGTTCTGGTTCATCGTAAAAGTTGTATGGGAAGCTCAGGGCGTTACAAATGATCACATGATGAAGGCAAAAATGGTTAGTGCATTGTAGGATCGCGCGCTAACTTGGTACATTAAATACTATAATGATAACCCAAATGCTGGAGTGGCAAACATCCATACCATGCTAAATAAAGAATTCAGTAGGCCTAAATCAGAGGTACAGTCAATTGTGGGGTTCAAAGAATCACGATGCAACTGGGTGAGACACATTATGAATTAGATTAGATGTTGAAGTGTAAAATCGGTGAAGCTAATATGAACTTAACAGATGGACAACACCGAGAGTGGTTCGTGGATTCGCTCCTGCTACACCTAAGGGTTGCGTTTTCACAATAGAAGATAATGACTCAGGAAGAGGCCTTGGATGTTGTGATGAGACTAAATGAAACATCGATGCAAGATCCAAATCTAGGGGTTCAACAGATCCATGCGCAGTTGCAAAATATTTTCCTTGAAATGCAAAGTTTGAAGTAGGATAGATAAGTTCACTGGAGATGAGTGAAGAGGTATGGTGCTTGAAATGAAAGGGTTAGGGGCATGACAAATACCATTTCTCGGTCTTTGCGAACTACATTGTAGAAGGGGGACCAATTCCTTTGAGGCTAGAAGCGCAAGCAGGACCAAGAACAGGACATGCGTTGTGGTGCGCTATAAGTCAGGTAACAGGAAAGCATATGACGGATAACTGTCATTTGCTGCAGAAGTTTGTATAAACACCACAACAATTGTTTTGCAACTTCTGTAGGTCGATAGGGCATGATGAGCGCAACTGTAGAAGTTATGAATTGATGATGGGTAGAACACCCTCCTATAGGGTTTAGGCGGAAATGCGACCCCCTAACCAGAATACGGGAATGGCACAAACATGCTTTCAGGGGCGCGGACAAGGCCGAGACAGAGGAGGACCTGGCAGAGGACGGGGATAGCTAATCTATTACAATTATGGAGGACCAGGACACTATGCCCACAATTGCACTAACCCCATGCATTCATCATGTAAATATTGCACTTTGTTTGATCATGAAATAGAGGATTGTCCTACGCTGATAGTGAGGATATGCGACAAAGGGACGCTACCAGCTCACCTGACTAAGAACCTGTAGATGATGAGGCTTGAGCCTCGTGAAGAGGATCCAAATGTGAATATAGTGCTATGAAGTGGTATTGCAACAGGGGATGATAAGGGGAAGCAACCCGAAGACAACGCATAGGTTCACAAGGCTCCGATGAAAGACGTTGGATTTCATTTGGAGCGTGCACGCGAAAAGTTCATGGAAGCAAAGAAGAGCTTCATTGAGGCCTCCACCTTAGGGAGCAAGGATAACCCTGATCAAGAGATGGACCTTTCTATGCTTACGAACTTTCTAGAGACTTGCATGAAGTTGTTGCGCGATAGGAAGGCTGTGAAGGGATTACAGGAGCTTATAAATAGATGCGCCGGAAACACTCCGGGTGAACCGCGCATGGCATGAATGATTGGTAAGCATAAAACAAGGATAGGATGAGATATGAGTCTGACTGCATAGATAGGATAATATGAGATGGATCAGGTTATTTTAGATCTGGGGTCAGACATGAACATCCTATCGAAGTAGACTTGGGAACGGATGGGAAGACCCACACTCTAGTGGTCTCCAATTCAGTTAGGTATGGCGAATCAGCAGAAGATCATCCCCATGGGGCCACTGCAAGGGGTGACTGCAGATATTGAAGGTGCAAGCGTGTTGGCTGACTTTGAGGTAATAGAAATTGTGGATGAAAACAACCCCTACCGCCTTGGAATTGATTGGGCTACTGATATGAATGGGGTAATCAACCTAAAGAAGCGAAAGATGATATTTAGGAACAAATCGTTCTGCGTAATAGTACCCCTACATCTTGCTGAAGGATCGCACTATATTGAACTAGTCCGCGATTACAAGAGCGATGATGATCTGGACTGTATCTATAATATAACAGTGTGAGACCAAGATTGGGTGAATCTAACAATGGATGGACAAATTACGTGGGATCGAGAGAGTTCCTGCACCTCAGACTCTGATGAAGAATTAGAGCGATGGAAGAATCGGTTACATGAAGTAATCACACTGAGCTGTAACATGATGACCCAGTCACTATGTTGTGTGTCATTATAGGTAAGAAACCTTCCCACTTACGTTTGACTGAATGATGTAGATATATTTTTGGATGCATTCGAAAGGGAGGTACCAGAGAAGCAGCGCTTGCAGGCTTTGGACTGGGCACTGCGTGTTATGCTGGCAAGGTGGTGGGGTATGCAAAAGGGTAGCTTTGATGGCTGGCATGAATGTAGGAGGATGATGAGACATGCTTTGGGAAGATGAAGGTACGAATGACAAACAAATATGATGGGCAGGATGATCCGCATGCGCACTTGGTCAAATGGGCTTAGGCTTATGGGACAAAGCCCCAACTTGAATGGGTGCACTTGTTCTGTCACACCCTGGATGTCATCCCGATGAAATGGTACTTAGAAACAGAGCTCCACCATTGTATAAGTGAATGGGATATTCTACGTGAAGGATTCATAATGACATTCATCTTTGAAGATGTATTAGACTATATTGATGAAGCACTACAAGAAGTGAAATCAACAATCTTTAGGATATTGCAGGATCCTTTGGACCTGATTCAACCCGATTGGACTACTCAGCTGAGTCACGTGCTCGAATGCTATAACATAACTGTTGAAGAAGATGACGAGGATTCGCAAAATATCAACATCCCTGAAACAGAAGGTCACTGTGAGGTTGAAGGATTGCAGATTGAGAATCCTAATATAACCGTGCCACTGAAAATGAAACAGGTAAATATTGGTATGGAGGTAGAACCCAAATTCGCTGAATTGCTCCACAAATACCAGGATTTATTCCCTAGCAAGTTTACGAATCTAAAAGGGATAATTAGGGACCTAGGTGTTATGAAGATCACATTGAAACCTGACGTGAAGCTAGTTAAGCAAAGACCTTACCATCTCAATTCGAAGTATAAGAAGAAGGTCTACTTAGAGCTAGATAAGATGCTTGCGGCAGGCATCATTGAGCCCGTAGAA
Source organism: Pinus taeda (assembly GCA_000404065.3). Taxonomy (NCBI): domain Eukaryota; kingdom Viridiplantae; phylum Streptophyta; class Pinopsida; order Pinales; family Pinaceae; genus Pinus; species Pinus taeda. Next base: position 6,229 of record APFE031027174.1, on the reverse strand, counting down.
GAATCTGATTGGGTAAGCCCAATGGTGGTACAGGAAAAGAAGCAAAAGGATGAAATAAGGATATGCGTAGATCTCAGGAAGTTGAATGATGCTTATGTACATGATCCTTTCTTGACTTTGTTCCTCATGAAGTGTTGGACAATGTAGGTGGCCAGGAAGCATATTCCTTCACTAATGGGTTCTCTGGGTACCATCAGATGAAAATCACTCCAAAGGATAGGAGCAAGATGACCTTCGCGACTGAGTGGGGGTGTTTTCAGTACACTGTAATGGCCTTTGGACTAAAGAATGCGCCCACAATTTTTTCACGCGTAGTTGTTGTGACATTCAAGGAATTCATTCATAGGTTCATGGAAGTGTACTTTGACAACTAAACTGTGTTTGGGCTACTGAAATGCCATGTGGCAACCTTGCGCCTGATGCTAGATACCTGTTGAAGATACTAGATCACGCTCAATCTGCAAAAATGCTTGTTTTGTGATCCTTTTGGGACCCTGTTGGGACATGTGGTTTGTAGACAGGGACTGATGGTAGATCCTATGAAGATCACTGTGATACCTAACTTATAATCGCCGAGTGTGAAACATCTATGCGCCATCCTAGGAAATACAGGATATTACAAAAAGTTTATCCAAGGTTATGCCCAGATCACTTCGCCTAGGGAGAAGTTGTCGAAAAATGATGTCACATTCTGCTGGAACAAGGACTGTAAGAAAATCTTTGATGTGTTGAAAGAAAATATGGTCACCTCACTACTTTTAGTATTCCAGGATTGGAAGAAGGAGTTTCATGTACATGTCGATGCGTCATGTTTAGCGTTGGGATCAATACTGACACAAGCTGGTGGAGGAGACTTGGACCATCCTATAGCGTTCGCAAGTCGAAGGTTATCCAAGGTGGAGAAGAAATATTCCACCATTGAGCGCAAAGGGTTAGCCATGGGATACGCGCTCTAGAAGTTTAGACACTATTTTCTGGGTGGCCATTTTAATATGTGTACGGATCGTTTTGCATTGAAATACCTGGTCAATAAGCTTGTGTTGGGGGGGAGAATCTACAGGTGGTTTTTATTATTCCAAGAGTATGATTTTGAAGTTATTGTGAAACTTGGATGATTGAACGTGGAACCATACAATCTGTCGCACATCGAAACAGGAAAAGGGCCCACAAACTTGGAGGAGGGATTTCCTAACATGTAGCTATTTGCAATGCACATCACGAATGTTCATTTTGAAGATATAATACACTTCCTAATGATGGGAACTTCCCTGAAAGGTTATACTGTCCAACAAAAGAAGGAGTTAGTGGTGCGCACAACAAATTTTTCTATCATTGCTGGAAATCTGTACAAAATGGGGTCCAGTGAGATATTGTGACGATATGTACCAAAGTTTGAAAGGAGCGGTATCCTTGTGGATGTTCATGGAAGCGCCGCGAGAGGACATTATGCAGGGAGAGCAACCACGCAGAAGATCCTACGTGTAGGGTTGTAGTGGCCAACCTTCCATCAGGATTCAAAAGCTTACTACAAAGCATGTGATGTGTGTCATAGAGCTGGCAAGCCATCACAGAGGGATGAGCTGCATATGAATCCACAGATTATGTTACAACCCTTTGAGAAATGGATGATAGATTTTGTGGGACCCATTCAACCCCAAGGGAATAAGACGAGAACGAGGTACATTATCACCGCAACAGAATATTTGACTCGATGGGTGAAGGCACAACCTATAAATTATTGTACAAGTGCGACTGCTACGAAGTTCCTCTTTGAATATGTACTAATGTGATTTGGGTGTCCAATGATTTTGATTAGTGATCTCGGTATGCACTTTCTGAATGAGATGATAAGTGCGTTGATGAAGGAATATTAGGTATATCACCAAAAAAACACACCTTATCACCCATAGGCTAATGGGACGGTTGAAGCATTCAATAAAGTGCTAGAGAATGCACTAACCAAGGTTTGCAATGCTCAGCAAAGTGATTGGGACCTCTGCATACCCGCAGTACTATGGGCCTATCAGACGACATGCAAGACATTGACTAGACAAACTCCCTTTAGGCTTGTATATGGTGTTGGAGTGGTGATGTACATGGAATAAATTGTGCGTAGTTTGCAGATAGCAGCACTCATGGGAATGACAGATCATGGATCCCTGGAAGAGAGGTTTGTGCAGCTGGCTGAGCTGGAGGAAGAAATATTTCTAGTTGGATTTCACCAATAGGTCCAAAAGCAATGCAAAAAATCATGGCATGATTGGCACATTAAGCTGGGCACCTTTAAGGTAAATGGCTTGGTTTTGTTATATGACAAAAGGTTTGATAAATATCCAAGGAAATTCAGAATGCATTGGTTAGTACCCTATGTCATTAAGGAGATTACCAATGGAGGAGCGGTTCAGCTGGTTAAATTGAATGGAGATCCCTCCCTATGAAAGGTGAATGGTAGTTGATTCAAGTCATACACCAGTGGTCCAGCCATGTGACTATATAAAGGTAGCACAGTCTTAGCACACTAGGCAGTTGAAAGGAGGCGCCAGACTATAAACTACACTACCCGGGTTAGGGAGCTGCGTGATTGGAGGATTGTGCAAAGCAAGGAAGTGTCACAGGGTTCGAGGTAGCACGAAGGGAGCTGTGCTACTCAGGGATAAATTGTAGGTTTTAACCCCATATAGAAATTACCTGCATACAATTTATAAAACATAGAAAATAAAAAATGCGAGAGCATAACACATAAAACACATGTACACAGAGATTTTCCCCTCTATCCCAAAACCGGGACTATAAGCTTGATTTTTCATTATGTTCCTTTCAATGTTACAATACATATTTATACATGCCAAAGCATCCAATACCATGGACCGAAAACCATTGCGTCCAAAACCATGTGCGAAAATCATGCACAAAACCATAGATAGGTTCGCCCAACCCAATATAGGGTCCAAAACCAAAATTTTAGAAGGGGGTTACCTGTGCCCCTCAAACCCCCTGTGACCCCCCCATTACGCAATCAATGCAACGAAGGGGGGACTTCGTCCCCCCTCTAGCCCCTCGGTTAACTATGTGAGCTAGTCATGGAAAGAATATAAAATAACCCAACATTCTCCCACTAGTTGTTTTCTTTCCACAGGGGGCCACAAGAGAGCTTAGTCATTTATCCAGGCCTACAACGCCCATTGTTTCTCTACACCAAGGGAACTTCCCAGAGCTCATAGACTTGGTTAATGCATTTGCAGTATTCTTCAAAGTGTCCACCTTTACTAGCAACACCTTTCTATCATCTATCATATCCCTCACAAAGTGATATTGAACATCAATGTGCTTTGTCTTTGAATGATATGTAGGGTTATTTGCCAAGAAAATTGCTCTTTGGTTGTCACAGTCTATCCTTATAGCTCCCTATACTAACCTCATACTTGAACACAATCTCTGCAACTAAGCTTCTTTCTTGCTTGCATGAGTGGCTACCATGTTTTCTGCCTCTGTAGTTGATAGTGCCACTACAAATTGTTTCTTACTCATCCAACTGACTACACCTCTAGATAGGTTAAACACATACCCACTTGTATATATTCTCTGATCCGGATCTCCAGCCCACTTTTCATCAACAATGATACGAATATCCAAAACTCTATCTAATCTTGGTCTTTCTTGGTAGCACTAACCATAATCACTAGTACCACACAAATACCTGAAAACCCGCTTCACTATTGTCTAGTGCTCCTTCCCTAGCTTTGACATAAACCTGCTCAATACTCCCACTACATGTGCAATGTCTAGTCTAGTACAGACCATTGCATACATCAGGCTACCAACTGCACTTGCATATGGAATACAGGACATGTCCTCTTCCTCTTCTTGTGTCTTGGGACACTGTTCAGCAGATAACCTCACACCTACAGGAATAGGAACCTTCATCGATTTACTATCATGTATATTAAACCTCTGCAATATTGTCTTGACATACTTCCTCTGGTTTAGCCAAAGCTTCTTCTTTTCCCGGTCTCTTTTAATTTCCATGCAAAAAATATAGTTTGCAGCACCAAGATCTTTCATGTCAGATTTGGAGGACAATTGGGTCTTCAAATCCTAGATAATTTCTTTTTCATTTCCAACTAGTTCCATATCATCTACATACAAGACCCGATAAATAACACGGGCACCAATTAACTTAAAATACACACAGTGATCTTCTTTGCTTTTGGTGAAGCCAAGTCCCCGTATAAATGTATCAAATTTCTGATACCACATCCTTGGTGACTGTTTTAACCCATACAAAGACTTTTTTAACTTGCATACCATTTCTTTCTTACCCTTCACTGCAAAACCTTTAGGTTGCTTCATGTAGATCTCCTCTTCCAGATCCTCATGAAGAAATGTTGTCTTCACATCCATATGTTCTACCTCAAAATCAAAAGCAGCAACAACAAATAAAAGTAATCTAATAGAAGCTACCTTGGCAACAGGAGAAAAAATATCACCAAAATCAATTCCTGGCACCTAGGAATAACCTTTTTCTACCAATCGAGCTTTCTATTTCTCCACCTTTCCTTCTGCATTTGTCTTCTTCTTGAACACTCATTTGCTACTAATGGGTTTCCTTCTAGCCAGCAACTCCACTAGATCCCAAGCCTCAATTTTGTGCAAAGATGCCATTTCATCAACCACGGCCTCTTTAAGGAGTTTTCCATCATCTGAATCTACTGCTTCCTTCACAGTTTTGGGATCACCATCAGTAATAGATAAAGAAAAATTTGAACAAAAAGTAGATGGCCTATACCTTTTCGGCTTCCTTCTTTCTCGAACTAATCTTCTCACGCCCGGAGTTTGTGGCTCTTCATCTTTTGATTCCTCCTCTACTGTAGAGTCTGATTCGTCCTCCTTAATCTCAAACTCTATCTTCCTAGATTCCTTTGGTTGGACTTCATGTTTAATAACATCTTTCACCTCTCTGAACACCACATCTCGGTTGTACACAACCTTCCTTGTTACTGGGTTCCAAAGCTTATGACCCTTTAAACCATCCTTATACCCAATAAAGATGCACTTTTCAGATTTACTATCCAACTTGGTTCTTTTCTCCTTTGGAACATGTACATATGCATCACATCCAAATACATTCAGATGTAAAAGAGAGGGTTTCTTACCAGTCCATACCTGTTGTGGAGTCTTATCCTCCAACGCTGATGAAGGTGATTTTTTGACAAGGTAACATGCTATGTCCACTACCTCTACCCAGAATTCCTGTCCTGACCCGACACCACTGAGCATGCTTCTTGCCCTTTCCATCAATCTCTTGTTCATTATTTCTACAACTCCATTTTCCTCAAGTGTGTATGGAGTAGTCTTCTGTCATGCTATACCACACTTCTTATAGAATTCTTCAAATTCCTTGCTACAAAACTCTCCACCTTTATTTGTCCTCAACACCTTTATCTTCTTCTCTGTCTAGTTTTCCACTAGAGCCTTAAATTCTTTAAACCTGTCAAAGACTTTAAATTTATTCTTAAGGAAATATATCCATGTATTCCTTGAGAAGCCATCTATAAATGATACATAGTATACAGACTTACCCAGTGATGGAACCTTCACAAGTCCAAACACATCACTGTGCAAAAGTTCTAATATATGTTTCGCCCTCTTACCACCAGAGGGGAAACTCACCCGATTCTGCTTCCTGTATACGAAATTTTCACAGAAATCAAAATCTAGAGAGCTATTACTCATACATTTACCATGAAGTATTCGAAGGCCCTTCTTTCCAATATTTCCAAGCCTTTGATGCCACAACATGGTCTTCTCTCCAAAGACCACTAGATTTTTTACTCTACTTTCAGGAACCACAAAACTGTTGCGCCCATCAATAACAGTGCTACCTTGCAGTTTGTAAAGAGTTCCAACTCGAACTCCCCGCATCAATATTAGTGTCTGTCGTACCATCTTGCAGGTATCCTTATCAAACACTATTTTTACACCTGCATCATCTAGCTTGCTTATAGAAATTAGATTTCTGGCTAATGCAAGAATATACAGAACACCTGGAAATGTTCTAATCCTTCCACCTTGCAACTTCAACTTTACTTTTCTGTGACCAATGATTCTAGCCTTCCTTTCATCCAAGAATACATCACCACCATCATATTTCTCATACTCGCAGAACCACTCTCTATGGGGAGTGAAGTGAAAGGATGCACCTGAGTCAATCAACCATGCCTCATGATCT
>APFE031027170.1:0-30244 GCA_000404065.3 Pinus taeda | reverse complement strand
AAGCTACCATTGCCCTAGCTGGTTTATTTCCAATTCTGGTTGTAAGCATATTTCGGTATTTTCCATTAATGAAATGAAGTATTATTTCCGCTGCATCTCTTTACTTATGGTTATCACATCTCTGAATTTATGGTTATCTCTGTAATCTATTGCGTTCTTGTTTAAATCCAGATCAAAGTTTTAATCGGCGCTTTATTCAACCTCTTCCTCTCATTCTGGACACTATCCCACCACAGAGCTACGTGTCCTTTCAGCTTCGTCGCTACGAATTTGACTCTACGGTTTTCACTAACTTCCTCGCACTCAAAATACTTGTCCATCTCACTAATCCAATCCAACACAACATCAATAGACAAACTACCATCGTACGTCGGGAGTTCTGGTTTAGGTCTACTATTTGATAGTAAAACAGACTTCAGCAATTTCACCTCTGCTGATTCACCTTCAGGTCCATCTGCTACCACTTCTACTTCCTCTTCACTTACATCGCTCATTTATGGATCTCTTCGCCTACCTGCCTCTACTCCTTCCAAACGAGCAGTAAGAACTCTGAGTTCTTCTCGTAATGCTTCATGTACCATTTTACGAGCACCACGACCTCGTCCTCGTCGTCCTACGTCCATTTTTCTCAATCTACTCAATTATGCTCTAATACCACTCTGGTGTAACCCAGCCCAATGACCCACGCTTTTACACGTCCGAATGTTAAGACGTGTCAACAAAATATCACCCGTTCCCTTGCATGGAGATCGTTTGCGGGATTTTTACAGTGGGTGGTACTTGCGAGTTTAATTTCGGCAATTAATGATCCATCCTCTCGCCTTGATCCTATCTCCACTTGTTCTTTGTCACAAAACCACCGATCCTTGTGGGTTATTCTGGACTGTTCTTTCGCGCTGAGAGTGTTCGTGAGGGTTTCTTGGGTTTTCTCTATGGAACGCTGTCTTGTTTGCAATGGTGAGTATTGGTTACCTTCTGTTGATGATGGTGCGCGAACTCTCCTACACTCGGTTTGCCTGTGAACTTAAGGGAAATGCTGCCCGAATGCTGTTGTCGCTCGGCTCTGAAATGTGGGTTCAAACCTGGTAAGTCCTGTTGGTTATTCTCCTTATGCATGCACGTGTTCTGTAAACAATTTTCAGTGGTTTGTGCTCATTGTAGTTTGCTTATTGTCTGCGAATATGCATGTATGGTTCACTCAGGGTTTACTTTAGACGTTTCTCTCGTTTTATTATGGTTCTGGATATGTGTTGCGGTTTGATTTTGCTTTCCGAGCTTCTGTTGTTTCTTGGCCCGAATCTGGGTTCAATCCTCACGCCTTCTGTTACTCTGGGTTTTCATTCTGCGGCATTGGTGTTTGTCCTGAGCACAATACCACATTGGCGGTTGTTCATCGACTGGAACAGGTATTAACTCTCGTCCCTGCTTCAATGTTGTCCTGCTTCTTTTACTATGACTTACCCTCCTGGCTCCTTTGGTCTCCAGTTATGCAACTTGTCTGGGACGTCGTTGTGGCTAACTTCGACTCAGCTTACTCAGGTATTTCGATGTTTTTGTTCTCCACATGTAATAGTTTATCTCCTTGAAGGGTTTTCCCCTTTATACACCTGTAACTCGGTTTAATGTTGTTGGTTACAGGTCGTCGGTGGCGACCTGGGTATGCGAGTCCTCCAATCTCTGTTAGCACAGTAAACTGGTTCTTGGTAGTCCTGAATCCTCAAGTTTTTCGGTTTATCTCTTCGAATGGTCGGTGACCACGGTCGCTATGGAATTGTCTGTGGTTTTTGTTTGTTGTATGTAATTTATTCTTGTTGTGTCTTTCTTTGTCGATATTGTGTAAGGGTTGATAAGTGGGTAGGTCGTTGTTGTTATGGTTGAACCCTCGTCCAGGGTTTTTGTTTGTGACGCCACTTCAGTCATACACTTAATATTATTTTGTTTGTAGAAATGAAATCCTTCCTATGTGCATGTATTGTGTTTGACAATGTTAAATAGGAATGCTTATCGATGACTTTCGATTTTTCAATGGAATTTACAAATATTACACACCAAGGTTACCTCTGTTCTGTGGTCATTTTCTGGGTAAAAATGTTTGCCCGTGGTTGTCTCCTGTGTACATTTACTCGTCTCGGACTTCAGTTATTTATGCCTCTTGGTCCTTTGTTTGACTGTGTGCGGAAACACGTCCAATGCTTGGAGATAAATTGTATGTTCATATTTAGGATATAGGACAGTATATTTTATAGACATTCTCAATATGTTACTTTATCAAACTTTAATGAAAAATTTATATTAGAATGAAGAGTAGAAATGTATACATATGGACAATAGTTTTGAATGCTATCTTCTTGTTTCTTGTTCATTTTTATTTCTCTTCTTCTGCAATTGCTGAACCCCTTTTCTTTGTTACATTTTGGCTTTTATGCCCTTCCATTTGAGTTGATTTTGCAGTTAATCAAACTGCCATAGAATTTAGTTACAAAAAGATCTTGTTATCGTTAATAACCAATATTTGCCTGACATTACAATATTTGTATGAACAATTTGTCATTTCTCTCCTAATTCAACGAACTATTCCCTAACTAATGTTCGAGCTACAATAATTCTAGTTATTTAATTAAATATGCCTGAATTCACCAACTCTGTAAAAACAAGTTAAAAGAAAAACTATCTCATGAAAATGTAAAAATAAATAATGCAGTTGATCAATAACCTGCAAACCTGCTTGAAACTTTGCCCAGTTACAATGAGTTGGATGCTCCTGCATCATCTATGGTTAAGAATCTTGTTACATGTGATTTTCAGATGTATGTATGTTTAATATATTAATTCGATTAGTAATTAATACTAATAATAATAACTTTAAATTAAATTATAATTATAATTTAATTATTATAAATTATTAGTTGGACACTAAAGATATATCCTCCATGGAATATTCCTAAATATTCATAGTAGAATTCACGCATCAAGGGTTAAGATTTATCTACAAGTTATTCATTGTCTTTTAATTAATTTATCTGAAATTAATTAACAAAACAAATGTAATATCAACATGTGTGATATTTGGTATGTGATATTGTAAGAAAAGTTAATCTCCATGGTAAAGTGAGGGTGAATCTCCTTGGATAAGAATATTGTTAAACTCACATATTTTTTATTATAATTAATAATAATAATTTAAAATAAAGTTATAATTTAGTTAATTTTAAGAATTTTTTGAATTTTGGAAATTTGAGATGTATAGTGGGGTATGTGTTTTGGTGCTTATCATGCATTGACCACTATTGACATTTTCAACCACTTCATTTTTACAGTTTCCATAGTTTTAATGATTTTATTAGTTATAGAAAACAAAGATGTATCATGAGGTGTTTTGAAGCTTATCATGTATTGATGTCTATCATTACGTACTTCCAATTTAGTTTATATAGTTGCACTTATTATAAACAACCTTTTACTTTATATGGATTCATTTATTTTGTATAGTTGCACTTGTTATTATTTGTATCTTATATTTATTTCATATTTTTATAGATAAAAATATTCTTATTTTTAATCATGTGTTTGTTAATTAAATTCAAATATGAAGTTTTGAAAGATTATGTTATTCATACCTTTTTTTTACTATTAAAATTTCGTTTAATGCAATATGCATGTTAAAAAATTATAGTACCAAAATATTACTTTCATCACAATGATTTTTTTGAGTCGACATTTCAAGCAAACAAATGTGAAGATAGAACAAAAGAGAATATCTCCTATCTATTCTTTGTTCTTTATCATACGTCTCATGATCATCCTAATGATGAGCCATACTTATTGGCTCTAAATATCCACTCAATAAACTCATTGTCATGGCCAGAGAAATTCAAATGACAACAACCCGACATCATGTTTTATTATCACTATCTTTTGATCCCACGCTTAATGTGATGCACCAATACAATTGCAAGACATAGATACCATCATAACACGATGGGCATCATAACACAACCGAGAAGATAATTGATGTTCCAACCACTATGATAGGAAGCAAACCCAAGCCTCCCCTTCCCTCCTAACTCTTCCAACACTCCATAAGCTTTCCAAGAATGAGATCATATACTAATGACATTAAATCTAGCATAAGGTTATGCATGGGAAAGTGTGCCATGCCATCCACCTATCTAAATTGTGTGTGATTCAATGGGGTGGTCGGCACCCTCCTCCACCTCCATGTCCCAATTACATCGTTCATTCATTACCATTAGGGAATATATTAATTCTTTTTATAATTAATAATAATGTGAATTTAAATTAAGGTTATAGTTTAGCTAATTAATTATATTATATATATATATTTATATATAATATATATATAATATATATGATATTTATAATAAGATGAGAAATTCGAAATGTGTTGTGGGTTAGTGTTTTGATACTTATCATGGATTGATATCTATAGGCATTTACCAAGTATTTATTTTTTATGGTTGTCCTAGTTTTTATGATTTTATTAATTTTTGTAAACAAGATATGTCATGAAGTGAGTGTTTTGATGCTTATTATATATTGATTCTTGTCGGAGTCTACCAACCATTTATTTTAAATTGATGTTCTTTTTATTAGCAACTCCTTTATTTTATATAGTTACCAATGATTTATTTTATGTGGTTGCACTTATTATTATTTATATTTCATAGATATTTCACATTTTTTAAAATACATATATTCTTATCTTTAATTATGTGTTTTCCAATTAAATTTAAACATGAAGTTTTGAGATATTGTGATTACTGGCATATATCATTATTATTTCAATTTCTTTTACTGTAATATAAGTGTTATGATTTTTTTCCCAAAAAAATATTGTTTATAATTTCATTAACAAAAATAAATTATAATACAACAAATTGAACTGAATGAAATTGTTATTACGTCTTTAAATTAGATGACACTACGTTTCATTATTACTATTTTCTATCCAATAATTCATGTCTCGCACAAATGTCACTATATTTCTCCATACTAGAGTGTAACATAGTAGTTGATTGGTTGATTTCACCTATAAACCTATTGATTCTTGATCTCTTGAATAAAAATTTATTCACAAGATCCTCAAATAGCTTCATATGAAGATGAACAAAAAATCCATCAGAACTCCAATTCTATCTTACATTAAAACGAATAAATAAGAAGTGAAAATGTAAGTTTGTTGGTGCACGGCACCTCAAGATCCCTAATATAAGATGGATAGCTCTAATACACATGTAAGTAAAAGGCATTCTAATAAGAATCTTGTACTTCTAATTAATTTATTGCTTAATTATTCCTATATCAATTATTATTTGAATGAAAATTTTATATTAGATATTATTTTGGGATTCAACTGCGTTAAGTCATTCTATGACTACTTCTATGAGATGTAGTAGATGGCCTCTCCCTGGCTCAAACATGTTTAACTGTGGAGTTTTCCTCACAGTCAAGCCCATTTAGCTTGCTACCCCATTTACAAAACCTTAGCAAGTATTATGCCTCATCAACCATTCAAGTAGAGTTCCCTTCACTCTTAATACCAAAATTTTATATCTGAGACTTGTATATAAATTTTAAATATTAACATTAACACCCAAATTATTATAGATTAAAAAGATAAAAAAAAAGACTTTCAATTTTTCTGGGGTGGTCAAACTAGTTGAGCCAACTTTTAGGGTTAAGAAGTTTAGAAACATCTAATCCTACGATTAGACACTTAGGAAGTGAGATGTTACTATCTTAAGAGTTAAATCACTACACAAAAAAGAACTTAAACCTAATTGCCAACATAATTTCTATATTTTCAAATTTCCCATCACTAAAACCACACAAAACAATTTTTACTTCACTAAAACGACACAACAATTTTTACTAAAATTGCAATTTTAAACGATAAACGGCTCCCAAGAAAACCTGAAACCAACCAAAAATTGCATACTTCCGATTTTCTGGGATCTCCATTACTCAAACCAATTAGTCATTGGATTGTTGACTCCGTCTCACTGCCTCGCCTATATAAATGACCTCTTCTCCATTCTACGGACCACCATCCTTCATTCTCGTCATCGCGCGGTGTCGAACCCCAAGCGTGCAAAAATGCCTGCCGGATGCCAAGACGAGGAATCCGGCCCTTCCAGAATCCATGGATTGGGCGAGGGATGGTATTTCACCATATCCCAAATCGACAGATCTAGCCCTTCCAGAATCCATGGAATCGACGCAGAGCAAGAGAATCGCCTCAGGCAATCGTACTGCTCTTTCATCAAACGTCTGGGAGTGGAATTAGGGCTGCCCCAGGTGACCATCGCAACAGCTACCATACTGTGCCACCGATTCTATCTCCGCCAATCTCACAGCAGCAACGACAGATGCACAATCGCAGCCAGCTGCCTGCTCCTCTCCAACAAACTCAGTGATGAGCGAATGAAAATGTTGGAGGAACTTAGCCTGAAAGCCATCCATGGAAACGGAGAACCAACCACTGCGAAACTCGAGCAGATGGAACAACTAGTATTGAAGGGGGAGCATTTAGTTCTCCAAACACTCAACTTCGATCTCGAGATCGAAACCCCTTACAAACACCTCGCCTCTGCCCTGGAAAAGTTCAAAGCTGAACAATGGCATCCTGTGTTTGCACAGGTTGCTTGGAACTTTGTGAATGATGGCTTGATGACGACGGTATGTCTCCAGTTCAAACCCCGTCAGATAGCTGGCGCTGCCTTCTATCTGGCAACCAGGTGCCTCCGAGTCAAGTTGCCATTGGATACAGAGAACCCATGGTTTCTGGAGTTCGATATGTCTATTCCTCAACTTGAAGATATTTGCTGTCAACTGCTGGAGATTTATGGGACTTGAACGTTGCACACCCCGAGTCTATGGGACTTGAACTGCTGGTAATACTAGTGCATGCTACAGACCCACAAGTACGATTTCAAGCGCCCCCATTGATTCGAGGCGGGGAGATTCACATGCTGCAATCAGTGCTGTTGAATATTGTTAGCCTTGACAGATTTGGAAGAATTTAGTGATTACAGAAAATGCTTTTTCATTCCCCTGGCATGAATTGGAACCTTGTTTGACTACGATGCTGTTATATTAATTGGAACCTTGTTTGACTATTTATGTTTTGGTTAAGTAGAAAGCCGTAGCTATTAACTATGTTTGAATCATGGATATATTTGAAAAATAATTTTCAGGGCTTTGATTTAGCTGTCCTCTAAAAAGATTGTTTTTTAGTTTTGAAAATCACGAGAATTTAGCTAAAATTTCAAATTAAAGTTGTTAAATTTCAAAATTTTGGGTATTCTAAAATTTTTTGATGGTGCTGAATATATTACTATTTTAAAAAAATTAACACTCATTTTGCTTTTTGCCATGTTTGTTGAAATTTTTTGTGCAAATTTTAACCAAAAATAACCATCTAAAAAATTCCTTCTCAATAAACTTTTCTTTTGATTTATATGAAGTAGCAAAAATTTTAAAAAAATATATTTATTATTTTTTAAACCGTGATCAAGTAGTTTAATTCATTCTTTCTTTCCAGATTTATAAATGGTTTATTTTAAAAGTGGTTAAGTACTTTAATTCATTCTTTCTCTCAATATTCATAACTTGTTTATTTTGAACCTGGTTAAGTAATTTGACTTCGTTCTTTCTTTCCATATTCATAAATTCTTCCATATTCGTAAATTATTTCCAGAAATTGATCATTCGTAAATTAGTTCCGGAAATTGCTAAAATGAAATGTTTACACCATGTTTAAAAATAGAAATTGAATTAAATTTAGTCTCGTAGATATTGATAATGAAAACATGATATTGGCTATTTATTGTTCTTGTAATTATTTTATGGCTATCAAGTTTTTTCCAGGTTATTTTCTTTTTTATATATAGGAAATATATTCTAAAAATGTGCGTTTTTTTAACATAATTATTAATTATTTGTTTATGATATTCAAATTATATATCTATCTATATATAAAAGCGTTGATATAATATTTTTTTAAATAATTTAAAGAGTAATTTAAATTTTATAATATATATTAAAATTTATTTGAAATTATATATATTGTTATTAAATTATAGTTTTGAATTAAAAAAAGCACTTTGATGGTGATTTATATAGAAGATAGTGTAATGAAAATATTTGCGAGGGCAATTATACATGTAACTTGGTAACCTTATTAACCTTATTATGGTCTTTATTCTTAATATATATTAGTGTTTTTTCAATATTTATTATTATTTTTTTACTATGTTAAAGGTCTTGGAACATTTTTTTACAAAAGGTTTATAGGATAGAAAAAACATTGTTAATGAATACTTGTGAGAGAACGAATACCATTTCTGATTAGGACTTCTGCATCCATGTTTACCACTTTACTCACTAAATTTTTTGCAGTATATTTGTTCATTTTCAGCCTATGATAGAAGCTAATAGTAGAGAAAGCTTCCTGATTTGATCAATAATACTTAGCAACTTGCAAACTTTAGGAAAATATCCATGAACAAGGTGATGGATAACCAACTACTAATCTACCATAACCACCAAAACTTTAATGTTTTATTTTGTGGCTAGAAGGAAGCCTTTGTGATGCAGGAGCATCTGGCCAACAGGGCGAAGACCGAGACAAGACGGACAAAGTGTCTGAAGAAGATTGGGAAAGATAAATAGTTCGACAAAGGACAACAAGTCTATCAGGTTCTTGCATTTTTATTTTTATTTTTCTACCAAAGTCAACTACAGCATTTAGTTTCTGTTGGTTAAATTTTATTTATTTTACTTTACTGTAGCAACAGGTGTTAATTGTAGTTGTTAGAATTAGATAAATACCAATAATGTAAAGAGCAATCCTTTGTGAGACCAAAGAGACAAATTAGACAAACGAAGACAGGCAGAGTAAGTTTTAGTAACTGCCAAACAAAACTGAAATAACATAACTGTCTAACAAACTGTAAAAGATAACTTCCTACAGTTATCAAACTACCTGGCCCTATTGTATAAATGGACAAACCAAAAACCCAGAGAGGATTCGACAGCTAAGGAATAGAAAGAGAGAAATAAAGTAATAGAAGTCAAAAATTTTCCTTCATCAAAATATTCTATGCACAAACAGATGTAAAATCGAAATACATGAGTCCTCTGCGTTAAGAATTCTATCCATATATATTGCTGTACAAATAATTCGTGCAGGCAAACATAGTGACCGAGAGTCACAAAACAAACTCAAGCATATATAAATTATTGCATGACAGATATCGTTACAGGTAAACACAGGACGACATTCCAAATAACCCGAGTGCAAGATAAATCAAGACGAGCGAATAGCAGGCGTGTGAAAGGCAAATAAAATCGAGAAGTATAACGACCCACGGTCGAAACCGGGTAAGAAACAATCTCAGAGATTAACCACGAAATTTTGAAAATTCCAATATACATATATATTACATTGCAGGCCTGTACAATCAAATATTACACACATGAATCTCGTGATGAGGGTTCGATGAACCACATCAACCACTAACAGACGTGACAGAGAACCTATGAGTCACGGCCATGGTTGGGAGCAACCCAAACCCTCAACCACTACAACAACCAAATATACAGAGGCGAGACTACAGTAAATAGCAGAAGGCCACCAGGGCATCTAAGTCTACAGTCCAACAAGAAGATACAGGCAAACTAAAGAACACGAAATCAACTAATAAAGAGAGCAAAACTACCCGGAAGGACAAAGCCGTAACCTGTGTGAAGAGCCACAGAGCCGTCACCTGTAACAATGGTAAAGAAACAAGTTAGGGTTTGATTGTATAATAGAACCCTGAACCAGACAATGAACCATAAGCTTAAAAAAAGAACGAATTAGCTGGAAGGAAGACGTGTATGGCAAAACGGAGAAGGCTATACCTGTAGGTGAACGAGTCCTCTATTCATCGAGACAAAACCCTGACCACGGAGGGGCCGAGTTTGTTAGTTACAGTTCGAGAAGCGAATAAACAAAAATAGCAGGGAACCAGCTAAGTTACCTGAGCATCGAGTCGAGCATCGGAGAAGACCAAGTTGCAGACTAATGAGCTGCACATTGCCACTGAGCAAAACAGAAACCCTCAACACCAAGATTTACCATAAATTTCAGCGCCATTGGCCGAGACAAGCAACAATACGGAAGGATAACCAGTCGACAGAACATAGCCACGGAAAAGCCAACAGAAAACCAAGTAAAGAGCCATAACTTACCATTGAAACGCATGAACCAGATACGCAGGCAAAAATACAGTGTCAAACCACGACATTTAGCAAGAAACCCTCAGAGATTCAGCATAGTATCATCATATACAGGCAGTTAACACAAAGGCGGAGCCGAGCTTCGAAGAGAAACCACAAAGCAGCGAAAACGACGGAGAACAATGCAAATGAGCACGAGTTGACAAGGGAAAAGGGTGATAGGAGAATTAGGGTTTCAACAAACTCGAGGCGGACAGGTGTCATAACGAGGACAGACAAGTACCGGGAGGTAGATTAACAATCACCTTCGCATTCATTACCAAAATCGAACCCAAAATATCAGCAATCAACCATAATCCATAACAAATATCAGTGAAGTGCCGTGAGGGAGTGAGCTGGCGTGGGACCGTGTGGACGGGCCACATCAATTGGTATCAGAGAAGTTTTTTTTTATTTACATTTATTATTTAGAGGAAGATGGCAGAAGGACAAGCGCCAAGACGAGGGCGTGGAAGAGGTGCACGAAGGGGAGCAGATGAAGGATTAAGAGAACATATTAGAGTTCTTACAGCTCGCTTGGAAGCAGTGGAAGCGGGTAGATGAAGAGACCCAGAATTGGGAGATGTGAGTGAGGAAGAAGCAGTAGCTGCTGCAGATGCTTCTGATGAAGAAGCTCCAGAATTGAGACTGCTGCGTTCAATCTTATTGGCCAGCAGCAAGCCAAAGACAGAAATTTCAAATTATGATGGTAGTCTGTCTGCTGATATCCTACTAGATTGGATAAGCGAACTGGATAAATATTTTGAGAATGAAGAAGTTAAGGAGGATAAGAAAGTTAAGTTTGTTGCTACTAAGTTGAAGGGACATGCCCTCTTATGGTGGGATAATGTCCAGGCAGACAGAAAAATACTGAATAAATTACCCATACGAAAATGGTCAAGGATGGTAGCAAAACTGAAGGGCAGATTTCTGCCGAAAGATTACCAGGTTGAACTATGTCGGCGAGTACAGAATTTGAGACAGAAGGGTATGACTGTCAAAGAGTACACGGAAGAGTTCTACCGGGTAAATATACGTGCTGGTTACACGGATGAGACTCCAGAAAAGACAGCACGGTATGTAAACGGTTTGAGGATGGAGATCCTGGATGAAATTAGCATTCTTTCTCCCAGAAGTATTGAAGAAGCCTTTCAGAGTGCTGTGAAGGCTGAGGAGAAAATTAATAGGAAGCAGAATAACAGGAGAGGGAGAGGGAATGGTAGAGGACGAGGACAGTCCTACGGAAGAGGAAAGAGTGCTGCGAACAGTGAAGAAGGCAACAGCTCAAAAGCTTCAGGGGCAGTGGACAAAGGAGACAGCACCAGAGGAGGTCGGTCATATCAGCGAGGACGAGGGAATGGCCGCGGAAGAGGAACTGGTTTCCAGTGCTACAGGTGTCAAAAATGGGGACATCGATCCTTTGAATGCCCAGAAGTTCAGCAGACAGGTCAGAGAGGAACGTATATGATTCAGCCTGAAGAAGCTGAAGGGCAACCACGGGAAGTGGAAGATGTGGCAGAAACGGGAGAAGCATTGCTTTTGAATAAAGTTCTGTTAAAGCCAACCAAGGAAGTGGCTGAACCAACACAGTGGAAGTCATTGTTTCGGACAGTCTGTAAATCGCATGGGAAATGTTGGAAGGTGATAATAACCAGCGGGAGTACGGATAACTTGGTTGCCACTGAGATGGTAGAAAAACTGGGGTTGAAGCGGCTGAAGCACCCCACACCTTACAAGGTGTCGTGGCTACAGAAAGGCCACCAGCTGTTGGTTGACGAACAATGCGAGGTGGAGTTTCGCATTGGCAAGTACCACGATACAGTGGTCTGCGATATTATGCCCATGGACGTGTGCCACATACTGCTCGGAAGACCATGGCAGTATGACAGGAGGGTGACACACGATGGAAAGACGAATTGTTACAAGTTTACAAAGGATGGGGTCAAATACACACTCGTGCCCATCAAAGAGGAAGATTCAGTAGAATCTAGCGAAACAAAGGTGTTGTTATTGGGAGGAAAGCAGTTCATCAAACAGATTGACGAAACTGAAGTAAATTTTGCAGTTGTAAGGAGGTTGAAGCCAGTATTACTGAGCACAGAATGAACAGAATTACCAAAGGAAATACAGGAGTTGTTGGAAGAATTTCAAGACATTGCAGCAGAGGAATTACCTGATAAGTTACCTCCTAAGAGAAGCATCAGTCATCACATCGATTTTATACCAGGAGCGAGTTTACCAAACAAGGCAGAATACAGAATGAGTCCAAAGGACAATGAAGAAGTGCGCAAACAAGTGCAGGAATTGTTGGACAAGGGACTGATCAGAGAAAGTTTAAGCCCCTGTGCAGTACCTACAGTGCTTGCACCCAAGAAGGGTGGAGAGTGGCGAATGTGTACAGATTCGCGGGCTATAAACAAAATCACCATCCGTTACAGGTTTCCCTTGCCTAGGATGGATGACATGATGGATTGCCTTAGTGGAGCAGCGTATTTTACGAAAATTGATCTGAAAAGTGGGTATCATCAGATCAGGATTAGGGAAGACGATGAATGGAAGACAGCCTTCAAGACCAACGAAGGCCTGTACGAATGGCTGGTTATGCCGTTTGGGTTGAGTAACGCTCCAAGTACATTTATGAGACTGATGAATGAAATGTTAAAGGAATTTATTGGAAAATTCGTGATAGTCTATCTGGATGATATTTTAATTTTTAGCAGGACAAAAAGGGGACACCTTCAACATATTCGAAGAGTATTCGAGAAGCTGCAGCAGAAAAAACTGCTGGTAAATTTGAAGAAATGCACTTTCCTACAGAAGGAGTT
The DNA here is from genome assembly GCA_000404065.3 of Pinus taeda. NCBI lineage: Eukaryota > Viridiplantae > Streptophyta > Pinopsida > Pinales > Pinaceae > Pinus > Pinus taeda. The sequence goes on along the minus strand of APFE031027170.1, from coordinate 17,135 downwards.
AGTATATCTGGGGTTCGTAGTGGCGGAGAATGAGTTGAAAATGGACCCAGAGAAGATTATAGCAATCCTAAGTTGGCCGTCACCCAGGAATTTATTTGAGGTACGCAGCTTTCACGGTTTAGCAAGCTTTTACAGAAAGTTTATCAAGAATTTTAGTGAAATCTGCGCGCCAATGCTAGAAACCATCAAAAAGGCCAGTCAACCTTTTTGCTAGACTAAAGCAGCAGAAGACAGTTTTCAACTTCTGAACCGGAAAATAACAGAGAGGCCAATCTTGAGGCTGCCCGACTTCAGGAAACCTTTTCAGGTTCGATGTGATGCAAGCGGGACAGCTATCGGTGTTGTACTCAGTCAAGAGGACAGACCTGTAGCATTCTTTAGTGAGAAACTAAACGAAAGTCGGCAGAAGTATTCGTCATACGATAAAGAATTCTATGCAGTAGTTCAAGCCTTGAAGCATTGGAGGCACTACTTACTCGGCAATGAGTTTGTTTTGTTCTCCGATAATTCTGCGTTACAGTACATAACGCGGCAACACAAATTGAACCACAAGCACGCCAAGTGGGTGGAGTACCTACAAAGTTTTACTTTCGTGCTGAAGCATATAAGTGGACAAGCCAACAAGGTGGCAGATGCTTTGAGTAGAAGAGCTTTGCTCTTACAGGAAAGCGGCATACAGGTAATGGGGTTTGAGTATTTGAAGGATTTGTACAAGATGGACGCGGATTTCAAGGAAGCCTTTGAGGCATGCCAGAATCCTGTCTTACGAAATACAAGTCCATGGCTGGATTTTAATTTGCAGGACGGATTGTTATTTCGTGGTGGACAGCTATGTATTCCAGATTGTTCAATGAGGGAAAATTTAGTGAAAGAGAAGCATAGCGGAGGTTTAGCAGGACATTTTGGCGTTGATAAAACATTGGAACAGCTAGGACACTTTTACTACTGGCCGAAAATGAGTCGAGATGTACAGAGATATGTGACCAGATGTAAAATCTGCCAACTGGTGAAAGGGCACAGCCAGAATGCTGGGTTATATATGCCCCTACCAGTTCCAAGCAGACCTTGGGATTCAGTCAGTATTGACTTTGTCCTGGGATTGCCCAGAACACAGCGGGGTTATGATTCAGTGATGGTGGTGGTGGATAGATTTTCCAAAATGGCTCATTTTATTCCGTGCCGGAAGACTAGCGACGCCACATATGTGGCACACCTCTTCTTCACAGAAGTAGTTCGATTACATGGCTTACCAAGGACTAGAGTTTCAGACAGGGATGTGAAATTTACAGGGCATTTCTGGCGCACCCTGTGGAAAAAGCTGGGCACACAGTTAAATTTCAGTTCCGCGTATCACCCGCAGACTAATGGACAGACGGAAGTAGTTAACAGAAGTTTGGGCAATTTATTACGAAGTTTGACAGGAGAAAACTCGCGATTGTGGGATCGAGCTCTGCCCCAGGCCGAATTCGCTTACAACGATTCGCCCAATCAGAGCACAGGTCTAAACCCATTTCAGATCTTATATGGTATGCATCCGCGGGGAGTACATGAATTACGAGACTTAGGACAGCTGGAAAGGAGGAGTGCAGACGGGGAAGATTTTGCCGAAGCAATGAGCAAACTGCATGAGAAAGTTAAAATGAAGTTGCAGGACAGCACACAGAAATATAAACAGCATGCAGATGTCAAACGGCGTGAGGTACATTTCGAAGATGGAGACGACGTGCTTGCGCATTTGCATTGGGAAAGATTTCCTAAGGGAACGTACAATAAGTTGAAGTTTAAGAAAATCGGCCCATGCAAAATCCTTCGCAAATTTTCAGCGAATGCATATGAAATTCAGCTCCCACCTGATATAGGCATATCGCCCATATTCAACGTGGCAGACCTGTTTCCATATCATGCCCAGGCAGCAGACGAAAACATGGTACAGCCGCAACGGGACACCCAGTTCGAGAGCAGTCTTTGGAAGAAACAGTTACCGTCGGTTAAGACGCACGAAATTGAAGGAATTATCAGCACACAGGTAGCCAAACGGACACGTAGAAAGGCGTATCTGCGCTATCTTGTCAAGTGGAAGGACCGTCCTCTAGAGGACAGTTCCTGGCTCGACGAAGCACAGATTCGAAAGGCAGGACACTCGGTGGAGGAGCTCATGGAACGGAGCCATGAGAACTCTCTTTTACCCCGGCAGCCTGATGCAGGAGCATCTGGTCGACAGGGCAAAGACTGAGACAGCGGGGACAAAGTTTAAGAAGAAGACTGGGAAGGTTAAACAGTTCGAGGACGGACAGCAAGACTGTCAAGTTTTTTTTTTAGTTTCATTTTATTTTCTTACAAGGTCAATCACAGTCTGTTTAGTTTCTGTTGGGAAATCTTACTTAATTTACTTTACTGTAGCTATCAGTAATTAATTGTAGTTAATAAATTAGATTAGTGCAAATAATGTATTCAATCACCCTTTGTGGGACCGCAGTGACAGATAGGCAAAGTCGGTTTTATAAACTATCGAGTACTGGAAACAAGAAAACATAATTTAATAACCAATTGTACAAGGTAACTGCTGACAGTTATCTACCGAATGCCCTCAAGAATGTATAAAGGAAAAAAATCGAAATCCTACAGGGGTTCAGGAGCAAAGTAACAGAGAAATAATAATACAAGAAACAGACAGATTTTTTTTTTCCCTTTTCTCCTTCATTTCGAAATTACTCTGCACAAACGAATGTATAGATAAAGCATTTACGTTCTGTACAATTCGCATTTCTGACAAATAGAAGTTCTGTGTAAACTATTGTAACAAACAATATCGATACCGAGAGGCATTAATACAGAATCAAACATATGTAAACCATTGCATAGCAAAGTGACAGTGCAGGTGAACCTACAGAGAGCATCCCATACAACTGAGCGCATAGCGACGCCAGACAAGACCACAGTAAAGCAAACCGAGAAGGAAGCGAAGAGCATGTAAGACAACAGCATAGCAAACAGAGAGTGGAGCGAAGAGTTGGAATTGCCCAGATCGAAACCGGGTAAGAAACCAAACCCATAAGAGCCGAATACAAAGTTGAAAATTTCCAACACATATATATATATATATATTACAATTGCAGATCTGTATTAAATAAAGAATTTACAACTGAATCGTAACAAGGGTCGAGCCCTTTCCGCCTCTAAACAGGCGTGACCAAAAGAATACCCAAGACGCTTACATTACACAGGTGTGACAGCCAGACATACATAAAGCCTATACCCTACAGCAATAAAAGAATACAGACACGAAATGCCATACGTGGCCGAGGACCAACAGGGTTCCTAGGGTATAGACCTAGTAAATCTACAGGCAAACTTAACTCACAAAAACAACCAAACAGAAGGAACAGAGCTACCCGGGGATATGAAGCCGTAATCTGTTGCGTATGACCATAGAGCCGTCACCTGCAAGGAAGAAATGCAACCACGGTAGGGTTTGACGAATAGATAAAACCCTGAATCAAATGCGATGCCATAACTTCACAACAAAAGGACTGCAATAGGACCAGAAACGAGGATTAACAGGGAGGGTATTTGCCATACCTGTGGGTGAACGGTTTCCTTGTTCACCGAGACCATACCTGACCACAGAGGGGCCAAACTGGTCAGTAATTACTCAAGGAGCAGAAACGAAACTATAGCAGAGAGCTAGACTTACCAGATCGAAGAGTTGAATGTCCGACACCGGGAGTTGCGAGCCACCGAGCATGCATCGATTCTGAGCACAACGAAACCATCCACATGGAGAAACGACCATAAAGACACAGCACGTGACCAAGCAAACCAAAAGCTCAGACAGAGAACAAGCCGACAAAGAAACCAGAGAAGAGTTCAATAACAAAACCACGACAGAGTTACCACTTACCGTCGCATACGAGAAACAAGTACCCAGGTGAAACCACGGTGGAAAACCAAGTATTCAGGCGAGAGAATCATCAAAAACGACCAAGTATCGACTGGTTTTCTCCAAGCCAGAGCCGAGCCGAGACCAGGTTGCAGAACAGCGAGCTCACAGTGCCAAATGACCCAAAAGCGCGAAAAGAATCAACAAAAGGAGGAACGGGAGGATTAGGGTTTCCACTTAATCGAGGCGGACAGGTGTTAGCCGAAGAAGAGGCAAGGTACCGGAGGGTAGGTAGGACATACCGCCATAATTAAACTCAGACCGATCCAAACGATTACAAATCAACTACAATCAACATACCAGATTCGCAAGTACCGTGGGTAGGTGAGTTGGAGAGGGGCCACGTGGACGGGTCACATCAAAAGGCATCGATACAGAAGTGGACAAGTGCAGCAAGGAAGAACCTAGGTGACTTCGTAACTGAGATAGTCAACCAAAAGACAAGATCTTACAAAGCCGACTACCGATGGACTGTCCAGTTTTATACCACGGAATCGAAAAACTGGGAAGCTTTATGTCTGAGATGTTGGACTATAGAAATGAGATCTTACAAACCCAGAAGCGAGAGCTCAAAAGCCCAACTAACCATAGACTGGCCAGCATATTCCATGAAAACAAAAAGGACAATGAAAATTCATAAACGATCTGTTCAAACTCATAAATCAGATCTTAGATTTCTAATTGAGTTATCCAACAATAACAATGAGATTTTAAAAAAAAAACCATTACAGAAATTTGTGTTAAATCTCAGATTCCAGATAAAAATCGAAAAGCCCTTAATCGAAATTTGTACTGAATCTCGGAATTTTATGTTTGTGATTGGATCTTCGTGCTAGATCTAGGCTCTAGCAGCTCCAAAGACACTACGTATTACCGCAGAGTGGAACTTTATTGGCATATGAACATATTCATTGCCAATGCTTTTCTTGACCATGAATGTGACAAGGTTGAACTCCAAAAGCAACTTAATGAATTTGGAAAAACAAAATCGCTTTTAAATTTCTTATACTTAATTTATATACAATTATTCCCTTTCTAATCCATAAACTTAGGACTCTGTACAGGCACAACTTTTCTACAACTAATTCATAAATTTAAGTCGTGGCATTTTAATTTTACTCCATCCTTTATGTTTTGTTTTATATGTGGAAAGATTTGTGGTACTTAAACGAAATGAGTCCTAATTATGGAGCCCATGAGACAATCTATCACCTGTAGCGTACTTTAGCGTTTCATAGTTGTGTTATAAAATGTTCACAATATATTAGAACCTAAGAAATGGCATTCGATGGTTTGAGTTATAATTGAACAAGATTCTTTATAACCCTCTTTGGCTTGCAACTCTGCAAAAATACGAGACTGTTGGAAGTGGGTCACATAACGACCATAAACCTAGCCTTAGAAACGCTCGATCATGCCCATCCTGGTGACGGGGGGATCTGAATTCCACCGTTTCATTAATAGGCCCAATCGCAACTTTATACCCGCGGCCAACTTCACAAGCCCCTTTCCAATGACCCGGCACCGGTCCCAAACCACAATCGCTGAAGCTCTGGCTCTCGGGCCAGACACCGGTGTCCAGAACCCCAATCACAACATCGTGGCCAAAATTAGCCTTCTCAGGCCACAACCCCGATTCAGCCGATTCCAACCCCAAAAAAGTCCGGCTCCGGGTTGTATGAAGCTCATACACAGTCTCCGGATAAATTCCCAAAATCCCATGCGTTGTTTCCAGCTCCTCGGCCTGCTCATCATTGACCCGAGCAGCGAAACCATGAAACGCATCATCATAATTAGACAAAATACTCTGCTCTTCTTCCTCGCTCAACACAGACTTGAGCGCCGAAGCATACCAATGCTCATGACTGGTAAAACCAACAGGCATTTCTCACGATTCAAAATTCCTCTGTTTTTAAGGTTTTGACGATGTAAATCGCCCACGACAAATCTGCAGATAAAATATATTTTCTGCAAACAAAATTTCCTCTAAATTTATGATAAAAGGATCATTCCTCGATTCAGAAGAATAATATAGAAATGCCCATGACATATGCATCCAATACAAATGTATGGCATCCATGTGGATACGATATCAGCGTGCCAAATTTTGTAAACTTATGGGGCAGGGAAATTGGTATTGATTTTAAATCACTAGAGATTTGAAGATGAAACTTCAAAACAAAAGTTTCTTAATTTCAAATAACAACATGAGATACACAGAACACATCAAGGCAGAGGTTGCTTGGCTCTGATACCAAATGTAAGAAAATTTGCAACAGCGATTCTAAATCCTTTTTAAAGAATCTCAAAATTAAACTTTAAAAGTCCAGGAATACCTCCACTCATTGATGACGCTCTTACTGCACAGTCCACTTGTTTCTTCACTTCAACAACACTCCAGCTTCAATCCAAGCAAAATAAAAATCACAGAAAATCTGAAGGCACTTCCAAGCTATGCTCTCTCAACTAGATGGTGTAAACAACTGAAGGGGATTGAGATGATAGCTTGGGGACCAAACAGATGAATTAATAGCCAAGCTTCCATCAAGCTTCTAATGGCAATGTGTCAGCTGTTCCACAGATCAAGGTAGAGAACTCCAGATGGAATTATGGACCACTTCAGAAGGTCCAAGTTCCAACCATAAAATTAATTAACTGCAGTTGATTTCCTTAATTTAAGGAAAATACTGCAGTTGGTTTCCAAAAATGAAGGAAAGACTACCATTTAGTTCCATAAGTGTAGGTTATAGTTGGTAAACATTAATGGAGGTTAACAAGAACTGGCCAATCCTGGGGACGATGATTATCGACATCGCTGTCTGACACAGGAGATCGAAGCTTTGAAGAGCGCCCGTCACAGAAACATCCTGCGTCATCGAGACCTGGTAACTGCTCATGATGTGATTGTTCTTCTGTGTGACTTCATGGTTAATGGATCGCTGTGGGAATATCTGGGCGGGCATTGAAACCCGATCAGAAGCAGCTGGACTGGAGGATTTTGTACAACATTGCAGTTGGAGTGGCAGAGGGACTCAAATATTTACATCACTACTTCGAACCTCCAATTATCCACTGCGACGTAAAATCTGCCAACATATTGCTGGACCATAAATATGTACCACACATAGCTGATTTTGGACTTGCCAGGCTATTGAAAAATCCAACAATAGATTCGGAATGAAGTTCTCTTTGGAGGAACTCATGGCTACATTGCTCCAGGTACTAAATCTCCGTGTCTTTACTATCTAAAATGCTTAATCAGTCCCACCGATTTATTGTTGTTCTGAGGTCATCATATTCTACGTCATGCTAACAGTGGTAATTAATATCCAATGTTTGATGTTATGTGCAGAATATGGAGTGAAAGCATCGACAAAGCAAGACGTGTATAGCTTTGGAGTGGTGCTATTAGAGATGGTAAGCGGAATGCCCCCCGTGGCAAAAGAGAAGGATCAGGAATTTGAGCATCTGCCTGCATGGGCTGCCAGGATGATGACAGAAGGAAAAACAGATGAAATAATAAATGAGGATTTGAGAAGCGCTGAGACTGTTTCTTTACATAGTGGTCTGAAGGATGAAATGGTGAAGATGATCGAGACGACGAGATTGCCTCAATTTGCACTCGATCTGCTCCGAGTCTCAGGCCGTCTATGAAGGTAGTGCTTGACATGCTTATTTCTCCGAACAGATGGCAGGGCAGGGATTTGTCAAAGTAATTATAAATAGGGCATCAAAAATATTACGTGGAAGGATTTTCTATTTACAGGAAATTGCAGTTTCATTGTCTGAGGGATGGTCTTTATTTCTTTGCTATTTGGATTTTAAAGATGTACTCCTAGGATAAATATAAAATAAGTATCACAGGCTTGATCTTAGCTCGTGACTTTAATAAGTAGGACGCTTTTTATCTGTTATCCTGTCAATTTTACATGATGTCATAGCCTGGCATTTAGATAGCCATCTCGTTTTGGGCAATCTTCTTAGAGTTTGGTAACTTCTAACTTTGTTAAAACACATATTTATGTTACTGAAATTGCATCTCATAATTATTGTTCAGTCGTAGCTGTAGCAAGTTCTATTGGCAAATTCCTGTTAAGAATGTGGTCGGAAAGAGAAAATAAATGTGTGAACCTTAGCCATGATCTATTTTTGGGCTTTTGATTTCCCCATAGTGTAGGTATTTAAGATTAGGGTTTATTTTTCTTATATTTATTTGTGTCCAGCAATTGGATCAAAATATTTTTGGCTAGAATTCTGTAAAAACAATTGAAGTAAAATTTTGTTTTCTGTTGTTTAAACTGGTTTTGTGATTGCATATATAGATTCAGTACCTTCAAAAATGAGCGAAACAATTTGATTGTAAAAAATTTACTTATCAAATTTCAATAAATCCTACCAAATTCTAGACAGATTAGATCATAAAATAAACTGAAAATTTTTCTAAAAAATCACACTTAAAAACATCAGTTTACACGGGAATATGGCAAAAGGATTATTAAGTTTAAAAGGATTATCTGTATCCAAAGAAGATAAGTTGTGATATAAATATAGTTTTTTCTTGATCTTTTTTAACCATTGGAATGGGATTTTAATTGTTTTAGCTTATGGGATGAGGTTGACGTTCATCTCTCCCATTTACTTCATTCAGTTTGTCTGAGCAGAAACATCATGATATTTATGCAAGAGGTAGACTTTATATTTATACATCATGATGAGCAGAAACATCATAGATATATGATATTTATATAAAATCTTCCGGTAAATATTAGAGTATTCGAATTTCTTTATCCACGAAGGTACATGGAAAGCAATCGGTTTAAAAATGGAAAAAACCTTAACTCCACTAAGTCTTCCCGTCAAATATTAAAGTCTTCCAATTTTTTTTAGTAACATGCAAACTACTTGGTTTACGAAATGAAAGAAACAGTTTTCGCCGTGTGTTCATTGTCCCCGGGAAAAGATGAATACTTGAGATCTGGATTTTACACGATGAACTAGTCAGATAGATTATTCTAATGAGTTGATATCTTTTATTTTTCTTGTGATCACTCCAAAATGCTCATAGGAAGTTTTTTTCATATATAATATAAACCCGAGCCGCCGGCAGCGGTAGTCCCTGACGTTAAATATTCACTAAAATGCTAAAAGCACATTGTTTATAATGGTTCCATAAAATTCATTCATTAAAAAAACTGCAGCTATATACAAATGTTTATTCAAAAAAATTGCAGCTATAGCTAGTCCAATGAAAATTTTAAAATAAAACAAAAAAAATTGCTTTTAATAATATTGAAAGATGAAAAATGATATATTAAAGTGATTGTTGAAAAAATCTTCAATCTAATATACTTAATAGTAATTGGACATTGCACTTTAGTATGAGATTGTTTGGAAATTATATCTGTGCAATAAAACATAAGTGTTAGCTCTGCAAGATGACGCAAGCCTAAAGCTTGCCATACCCAGGAACTTCAACTCCGTTTTTATCCAAAGAATTCATCATTATATACTCAAGTCAAAACCTCAACAGTTGGCAAATTCATACAATACCATTTAATTGCCGAATCCTTCCAACATAAATCCCATACTACTCACCCATCACTTCCATTATTTGTTTCAATTCAACAACATGAGTATATAGGATCCGATAATAGTGTGAGTTCAATATTTGAATAAAAACCAATTTGCATTATAACAAAGTTCCACTTTGAACCCAATATAAACCTCAGTCACAACTTATTATACCAGCGCTGTTCAAATTCCATTCGGCTTAAACATACCTGTGTTATTAAGCGTTGTCCATCCTCCAGCTCAAACTCTACTGTCATCAAAACTCAATAAAAAGATGCGGCTCTGCTACCATTTTAATCTCACATAAAACCTTTTATCCCAAACTCAAATCTTGAAACTCTTCGGACATTGCTATAAACAATCTCAAAATATATTGGCTGGATTCAATTAAAGAGTGCACCCTTACCTTTGAAACTTCGATGCTTACTCCTCATATGTCTGCCCACTAACTAAATTGATCCAGGCTGCCTGCATAACCCGGATCCTTTCACACTCATGCATTTACCGTCAATGAAATCTGCAATTCGATCACATCTAATGCCTGTAGAGTCTATATAATAATTCACCGAGAATTTTATTAGACAATTGTATCCATGAGAATTCATTAGGCGCTCAACAATTCTCACATCTTGCTCATTGGTTCTGTCATTAAACACATGAACTGGTTTAATTACAATCAAAAAAATCACGCACTAATTCTGTGACTGCATATAATTATGTCAAACAGGATTCAATAGCAATATGTATTAACATGACGGGAACAAACGGTAAAGAAAACCTCAATCCATTTCGATGAATCAACGCTGACTTCTGCTCTGCCTTTGGTGCAAAGTTGCTCTCTCAGCGTTCTTAATGTATTTACCTTTACCAGTTCCAATGCATTCAGTTCGTTCAACTGCTCTTTGGCATTTTACAAATTGATTCCTTCAAAATGATGACGGTCAACCCGTCATACCCAGAATCTCTATTGAGCTATGCATATAAAAATGTCATTCCAAATTCATTCAAGTGATTCCATTCACTGGGCAATTTCAATAGAGATACATGCAGAAGCTTCCGAACAGAAATTAAAATCCAAACACACATATTCAATTAATCCAGAACTTATGAGATATTCTGACTACAATTTAAATCTGATCTCAGCAGAAAAAACGTTGTCCCTTCTCCAGCAATAGCTCTGTTGTGATAATTGAATTTGCATCCTTCGAATTAAAACAGAAAAGCAATCGATTTACTCAACACACCTAGTTTTCCTGTGGCAATTAATAACATCGATTCTTCAGTTCATGTGTAGAGTCTCAACACACATTAATTCACAGGGATTTATTATTCCAACTAACCATTGTAATTTCGATGTTAAATATGTTTTAATTATTCAACCAACAGCGCCCTTCCCCATTACCACTACTTGTAACTTCAGGGAAAGCCATTGTGCTATTTCCATTTACGGCGCTGGCTACAAACTACAGATCGATATAATATAACCATTCATTTGACAGAACACAGTAACAATGTTTAAATTAATATCAGTCCTTACACTTAGAATCATAAATCGATCTGTTCATTGTACGCACACTTCATTCGTTCTCGTTCTCCCATAGTCGATTCTTCAATCCAAGCATATACATTCAACCAGAAACTGTACACAACTTTTTATGTGTTATTCTTCACAAACTGCCCTATCAATTTCTACAATTACATACATAATTTACCTCAAAACCCCACTTCAGAATTCGAATGTACAGTTTCTCAATTCATCAATCAAAACAATATTTTCATATAAACAAAATGAGGCTACTTACAAATTTATCTTGGGCCTGGTATCCAACACTCATGGCCCTTTACAAATACTGGAGTCTTATAACCTCTTTCCCTATTCCACACTTCAATTCACCTCTCAAACTCTATTCTACTTCTCCCCTTTTTCCTTTCAGGCTTGCTAAATTTATACAATTTTAAAAATGATCTAATTAAATGCTCTAACCCCTTAATATCTCAACAAATCCCTAAATCTCTCAACATCCCTAAAAGATAGATTCTCATCCCTAAAACTTAGAAACTAATTCCAACTTAAGCTCCCTCATTAATTCTAAATAATCTAGAAACTAATTTCTCTCATATTTAATATTTCTCACTCAAAATAATATTAATATTTACATGAAATTTTAATATTTCTTCAAATCATGAAACCCCCTAGCTTAGGTAAAATACAAGGTGTTTTTTGGAGATGATGCTCCTGCATCAGACTCCCCATGTAAGAAAATTCATGACCACCTGGTCATAAGTCTGGATATTTCCTCCTCGATCCCAAACTTTATTTTGTAATATTTCCTTGCTTGTCAATTTCTTTATTGCTGTTGTTATCTGCTGTTGTCTTCTAGGTTTCCATATTTTGTGTTGTAGAGCTCCACTTGCTCTGCCTTCCAAATCTGCTACAGTCTTTCTCTGGTTGTCTTTCCTTTCCTTTCTTATTGTCGTCTTTCTCTAGGATTCTTTCATCATCAGTTTTCTAATACTTTCAATCTCTTGGTCCAATAAATCTCCCAGCTCTTGATTTCCAGCTGTCTGCTGAGCTAAGACGGCTTGCTCAGTTTGTACTGTCAATTGCTGACTTCTTGCTTCTATGCTTGTTTCTGTTCTGACTGCCACCCGATCATCCATGCCTTGTTGTCTTCTGGAACAAAAAACTTCTTCTCCCTTCATTTGACTACTCGACTGAGTCAAATATTCTTCAACTTTTGCAATAACACCTGCATTCACAAAACACTTGTTAGAACAAAAATCGTAAGGCCTCAATGCCTTTTCTCCCTTTGCCAGCATTTCAATATGCTGTCCTGAATTTTCCATCTCAACCAGCACATCAGTATGCTGATTCTCTCTACTCAAAGAATCCTCTGAAGAATTCTCAAGGCTGTCAACCAGTCTTCCTCTCACATCATCTGCTTCCATGATATATTTTTGCACTCGTTCACTGTACTGAACTCTTTCTTCTACCATCTCTCTGTCACACTCCGAATTTTTCAACAAATATTCTAGCAGTGCAATTTCTCTGTGGCATTGTTGAAGCATAACATCACCATCACTTACAGTCCCTGCATTCATATACAACTTGTTAGTTTGAAAACTACAAGTTTCAGCAACCTTAACCGTTGATTCATATACCAGCTCTTCCAGCTGATCTTCTTCTTCATTCACATGAACTTCCTCTTCAACAAAACCTGTAATCACATCACAACTGTCAGCCATAAAAACACAAGAGTTCACATTATTCATCTGATCTGGATCTGCCCAATAATTCAAGAAATCATCAATGATCTCCTCCTCTGTTTCATCAATGGAAACCTCCTCTTCCAACTCAGCTGCTCTGAGTTGCGTACACTTCAACTATACATCCATCATCTGCTCGAGCTTCTTCAGCTCTTCCATTAACTGCATGTTTATCTGTCGATCTCTTTTCTGTTGTAGCTTTTGCCACTTCACTTTCTTTCCTTTCAGTGGAAAGATCCATCCTCTATTCTAGTTTTCCTGCTCTTGCAGCCATTCCTCTAGTACCTGCAATTGCATTTTCATTACTGCAATATCTCTTTCTCTGACTTCTGCAGTCATCTCATCACTGTGGCATTCCTCTGAACCTCTTCTTTGATCCTCCATGATCACCTTCTCCATGAGTTTCTCACTCCCCATGAGTTGTACTAGCCTTTACGACAGCAATCTCTTCTGTTGTCACTTACCTCACCAAGCTCTCCTCACTCAGTCTTTTGGTAAGTACTTGGTTCACTGCCTCTGGAACCTTTTGAGCACTTTCCTCTGCACTCTTTCTGGGGTATCTCTGCAACTCACCTTCTTCTTCAGGACACTGCAATTGTCCTCCTTATTCAGCATTTAGCTGAATGCCAGGTTCAATGCCATCGTCTTCTCTGCAAACATAAACCTCAATCATAAATTTCAAATCAGAAAATCATCTCACCTACCTGATCTCGTCCTTCATTCGCCTCTGTAATTTCCTTCACTGTAATCCTGTTCACTCGCAATTATGTATGCTGCATATCAGATATAAAACTCTGATCTTCCTTTCATCATTCATCATACAGTCAAAAATACAATTCGGTTCTCATTCAGAAAATAGATATTTTAACAGAGCATTCCGGCTCTGATACCAAAATTGACGCAAGCCTAAAGCTTGCAATACTCAGGAACTTCAACACTGTTTTTATCCAAAGAATTCATCATTATATACCCAAGTCAAAACCTCAACAGTTGGCAAATTCATACAGTACCATTTAATTGCGGAATCCTTCCAACATAAATCCCATACTACTCACCCATCACTTCCATTATTTGTTTCAATTCAACAACATGAGTATATAGGATCCGATAATAGTGTGAGTTGAATATTTGAATAAAAACCAATTTGCATTATAACAAAGTTCCACTTTGAACCCAATATAAACCTCAATCACAACTTATTATACCAGCGCTGTTCAAATTCCATTCAGTTTAAACATACCTGTGTTATTAAGCATTGTCCATCCTCCAGCTCAAACTCTACTGTCATCAAAACTCAATAAAAAGATGCGGCTCTCCTACCATTTCGATCTCACATAAAACCTTTCATCCCAAACTCAAATCTTGAAACTCTTCAGACATTCCCATAAACAATCTCAAAATATATTGGCTGGATTCAATTAAAGAGTGCACCCTTACCTTTGAAACTTCGATGATTACTCCTCATATGTTTGCCCACTAACTAAATTGATGCAGGATGCTTGCATAACCCGGATCCTTTCACACTCATGCATTTACCCTCAACGAAATCTGCAATTCGATCACATCTAATGCCTGCAGAGTCTATATAATAATTCACCCAAAAATTTATTAGACAATTGTATCCATGAGAATTCATTACGCGCTCAACAATTCTCACATCTTGCTCATTGCTTCTGTCATTAAACACATGAACTGGTTTAATTACAATAAAAAAAATCATGCACTAATTCTGTGACTGCATATAATTATGTCAAACAGGATTCAATAGCAATATGTATTAACATGACGTGAACAAATAGTAAAGAAAAGCTCAATCCATTTCGATGAATCAACGCTGACTTCTGCTCTGCGTTTGGTGCAAAATTGCTCTCTCAGCGTTCTTAATGTATTTACCTTTACCAATTCCAATGCATTCAGTTCGTTCAACTGCTCTCTGGCATTTGACAAATTGATTCCTTCAAAATGATGACGATCAACCCGTCATACCCAGAATCTCTATTGAGCTATGCATATAAAAATGTCATTCCAAATTCATTCAAGTGATTCCATTCACTGGGAAATTTCAATAGAGATACATGCGGAAGCTTCCGAACAGAAATTAAAATCCAAACACACCAATTCAATTAATCCAGAACTTATGAGATATTCTGACTACAATTTAAATCTGATCTCAGCAGAAAAACGCTGTCCCTTCTCCAGCAATAGCTCTGTTGTGATAATTGAATTTGCATCCTTCGAATTAAAACAGAAAAGCAATTGATTTACTCAACACACCCAATTTTCCTCTGGCAATTAATAACATCAATTCTTCAGTTCATGTGTAGAGTCTCAACACACATTAATTCACACAGATTTATTATTCCAACTAACCACCGTAATTTCAATGTTAAATATGTTTTAATTATTCAACCAACAATGCCCTTCCCCATTACCATGACTTGTAACTTCAGGGAAAGCCATTGTGGTATTTCCATTTACAACGCTGGCTACAAACTACAGATCGATATAATATAACCATTCATTTGACAGAACACAGTAACAATTGTTAAATTAATATCAGTCCTTACACTTAGAATCATAAATCGATCTGTTCATTGTACGCACACTTCATTCGTTCTCCCATAGTCGATTCTTCAATCCAAGCATATAGATTCAACCAGAAACCGTACACAACTTTTTGTGTGTTATTCTTCACAAACCGCCCTATCAATTTCCACAATTACATACATAATTTACCTCAAAACCCCACTTCAGAATTCGAATGTACGGTTTCTCAATTCATCAATCAAAACAATATTTTCATATAAACAAAATGAGGCTACTTACAAATTTATCTTTGGCCTGATATCCAACACTCATGGCCCTTTACAAATACTGGAGGCTTATAACCTCTTTCCCTATTCCACACTTCAATTCACCTCTCAAACTCTATTCTACTTCTCCCCATTTTCCTTTGAGGCTTGCTGAATTTATACAATTTTAAAAATGATCTAATTAAATGCTCTATCCCTTTAATATCTCAACAAATCCCTAAATCTCTCAACATCCCTAAAAGATAGATTCTCATCCCTAGAACTTAGAAACTAATTCCAACTTAAGCTCCCTCATTAATTCTAAATAATCTAGAAACTAATTTCTCTCACATTTACAATTTCTCACTCAAAATAATATTAATATTTACATGAAATTTTAATATTTCTTCAAAACATGAAACCCCCTAGCTTAGGTAAAATACAAGGTGTTTTTTGGAGATGATGCTCCTGCATCATTAGGACTCAGAATGAATGCTCCTTTTTGTTTACTTATGAGTCTCAAAAAGATGTCAGCAAAAGCGAGGGCCAAACTTGATGTATCATCCCACTTCATTTTTCATAAGAGCCTAATCAAGTTATTAATTGAAAATTATTTGAGGAAGGTTAACATAACATGGGAATAGTTTCTTTCCAAGGGGGGATTTGTAAAGTCTATCTCACCTAAACCTAAGGCCATTAGCAAAAAGAAGTAAGAAGCTTGTTAAAATCCCCCAGACCTTAGAACAGGGGACTTTGTCTGTCCAGACTAGAAGCCAGAGGAAAAACATGGTGACAGAACCTCCTCCTTTAGTTCCTGAAATGAAAAAGGTCTACACAAGAAGAAGTAGGAGAATTCTGGGAAAGAAAAGCTTGTTCCCTCCTCATATGCCATCTCCTGAGCATACAAAAGCTTCTAAACTGCAGTCAGTTGAAATAAAGCAAGATCAACCGGAGACAGAGGAAACAAAGACTGTCAAGGAGCCCACACTAGCTGAGATCTATGTGGGAAGTAGCCTCACACTAGACCAATTAATAAATTGAGGTTGGAATTCAAGCTCAAACAAAACCCTAGCTTGGAACAAGTAGTCATTGAGGTAGATGATACACCTCAAAGAGATCTGGTCATAAATAAAGAGAAGCCTGCAAGTTCTAGGAAACCTAAACGTCAAAGCAAAGAGCTTGCTGCTAAATCCAAGATGACTAGGAAAAGGAGACAAAGTGAAGTTGATATTTTGTTGAAGGCAGCTAGCAAACTCAAGTGAAGCATTTACAATGCAGATTTTTGTTTTGCCAATGGTCTTTTGGGAGCATTTTGATGGAGCGTAGATAGTTAATCCGTCAACACTATTTTGGTTTCATTTTGGATGTGCGCTGTCAGTTAGATTGTCAACGCGAATTTTGCTCTGTTTGAGAGAGGAAAAGACTATTTTTGAAGGCAACAAGGAGCAGTTTGGAGCGAATACATCCCTAGAGGAAGGATTTACATACTAGATTCCCATTTTTGTGGACCAAGACCAAATTTCAAGGAAGAAATTTTTATGAATAAAATCTATATAAAAATAATA
>APFE031027169.1:21466-61162 GCA_000404065.3 Pinus taeda | reverse complement strand
GAACTCTCAAAAATAATCTTAATAACACTGGATTTCTAATGGCATAAACCCTGTTAAGCTGTAATACAACGAGTTCAGAATCTAACCTAACAATCAAACTCCGAATCCCAAATGAGATGGATTCGGATAATAACTCAATCACTGTGCTATACTCTGCAATGTTATTTGTTGTTTGACTGAGGCTTACCTCATGCATAGATACTAACTCATCAGAGGGTGAATAGATAACCCAAGCTACGGAAGAAATATTTCGTGTACTACGACAAGCACCATCAGCAAAACCAATATATGTTTGAGAAGACGTCGACATCTGCAATATCAAGAGTAAAATCAAGATAAGCAGAAATAATGATAAAACACTCTCTAAACTAGGCACACTTTCTAATCTACACACCAACTAGAAAGAAACTATTCTAAAGAAAATCTCCACACCAAACTTAAGCATAATATCTTTTCAGATAAAGCCCATTTCTGGGTCTGCCTAAAAAGACACCATCAAAATCTACTAATTCATAGGCCCCTTTGGCTAGCTTACGCTTAACAACAATAGGACCATGCCACATGGGTACAAATTTTCCAGCCCCTAGCTTATCGTTTGCTTGATCGTATAGTAAAACTAGATCCCCTTCCGAAAAATTATGAGGTGTAACATTTCGATCGTACTGAGCTTTTATCCATTTTGCATGAGTCTCGATCGCTAATGTAGCATTACATCTATTTTCATCTAGCTGAGCTAAGTACAACAAACGTTTCTCCTCCTTGGAAGTGGTTGGGAGTAATTCTATGGCTATTTGCAATGACGGAATTTCACATTCAATAGGTAACACTACTTCCAACCCGTAAACAAGCTAAAAAGGAGTGAAACCAGTTGATGTTTTGACTGAGGTTCGGTACGCCCAAAGCACTGAAAATAACATGTTATGCCAATTCAACCGATGAATCCCAATGATTCGTTGGATCATAGTGACTAGAACTTTATTGATTGCCTCAAACAGACCATTAGCCTGTGGGTAATATGGACTAGAACTATCGTGACACAGGCATTATCGGATTAGGCTGAATCCGCACAAATGTGTGTTCTATATAGAAACGGGTCGTTTATTGGGATTTGTTGTCTCAAAAGCCGGCATTCGTGTCGATCCCTCGAAAGTTGAAGCTATTGTCAAATTACCTCCGCCTTCGTCTCTTCGCCAACTCCAAAGTTTGCAAGGGAAAGAAAGCTTTTTACGTCGATTCATTCCTAACTACCCCGAGATAACGAAAGGTTTTACCAGGTTGTTGAAACAGAGCACTCCATTCTTTTTGGATGAGATAGTTGATAAATCTTTTGATGCACTTAAACACGTGTTGACCCATGCACCATTATTGCGTCCTCCCAACTACAACCACGACTACTTTTTGTATCTTTGTCGCTTCTCATTCCACCATTGGGATGGTTTTAGTTCAGGAAGATGAATTCAACAATGAACATGTGATTTACTATCTTGTCGAACTTTGAATCCGACTGAGCTTAAATATTCGCATGTGGAGAAATTGGCCTTGGCAGCTGTTCAAGCTGTCCAACAATTTCGTCACTACATCTTATTACGCAAAACCATAATAATTTCTGATTGTAACCCTATGACGTATATTTTGACTAAACAATTTCTAGGGGGCAAGTATTCCAAATGGATAGTTATCTTGCAGGAATTTGACTTGGAATTTGAAAAATCCAAGGCAAAGAAATCTTTGGTTTTCGTGGAACTGAAGTGTGATTTCCCGTGTACTGATACTCAAATTGTGGCGGAAGAACCCATTGCGGATGAATCCTTGTTTCTTATCAGTACTCTTGATCCATGGTATGGAGATATAATTGTTTATCTCCAAATCCAATCTTTTCGGCCTGAAATCTCACGATCTCAGCGAAGGAAAATACGTTTTCAATCCCAACAATACAATATTATTGGAGATACACTCTATCGTCGTGGAGTGGATTCTTTTTTCCGTCGTTGTCTAACTCATGAAGAAGTTGAAAAGGTTCTAAATGACTCTCACTCTAGAGCGTGTGGTGGTCATATGTCTGGGTATGCCACAACCCAAAAGATATTGCACGCTGGTTATTTCTGGCCATCCTTATTTAAAGATTGTATCAATGCAGTCTGTAAATGCCATAATTGCCAATTTTTTTATCGAAAGATGCGTGCTCCACCTGCTCCTCTCCACCTTATAATTGCCATCGGTCCTTTTGCAAAGTGGGGTATCGACTTTATTACATGTAACCCTCACTCGGCGGGGGGGCATGCATATATCATCCTTGTGGTAGATTATTTTACCAAGTGGGCCGAGGTGATGCCTACATTTTTGGCAGATGGCAAAACTACTGCAATTTTTTATTTCAATCATATAATTGCTAGATTTGGTGTTCCTCAAGCAATTATTACTGATCATGGAACTCATTTTCGAAACATCACGATGACTGAACTAACAGATCAACTTGGCCTGCGTCACAATAGTTCTACTCCATATTACCCATAGGCTAATGGTCTGGTTGAGGCAATCAATAAAGTTCTAGTCACTATGATCCAACGAATCATTGGGATTCATCGGCCGAATTGGCATAACATGTTATTTTCAGCGCATTGGGCATACCGAACCTCAGTCAAAACATCAACTGGTTTCACTCTTTTTCAGCTTGTTTACGGGTTGGAAGTAGTGTTACCCATTGAATGCGAAATTTCGTCATTGCAAATAGCCATATAATTACTCTCAGCCACTTCTGAGGAGGAGAAACATTTGTTGTACTTAGCTTAGCTAGATGAGAATCGACGTAATGCTGCATTAGCGATCGAGACTCATGCAAAACGGATAAAAGCTCAGTACGATCGAAATGTTACACCTCGTAATATTTCAGAAGGGGATATAGTTTTATTATACGATCAAGCAAATGATAAGCTAGGGGCTGGAAAATTTGTACCGATGTGGCATGGTCCTTTTGTTGTTAAGCATAAGCTAGCCAAAGGGGCCTATGAATTAGTAGATTTTGACGGTGTCTCTTTAGGTAGACCCAGAAATGGGCTTTATCTGAAAAGATATTATGCTTAAGTTTGGTGTGGAGATTTTCTTTAGAATAGTTTCTTTCTAGTTGGTGTGTTTTAGATTAGAAAGTATGCCTAGTTTAGAGAGTGTTTTATCATTATTCCTGCTTATCTTGATTTTACTCTTGATATTGCAGATGTCGACGTCTTCTCAAACATATATTGGTTTTGCTGATGGTGTTTGTTGTAGTACACAGAATATTTCTTCCGCAGCTTGAGTTATCTATTCACCCTCTGACGAGTTTGTATCTATGCATGGGGTAAGCCTCCGTCAAACAACAAATAACATTGCAGAGTATAGCGTAGTGATTGAGTTATTATCTGAATCCATCTCATTTGGGATTCAGAGTTTGATTGTTAGGTTAGATTTTGAACTCATTGTATTACAGCTTAACAGGGTTTATGCCATTAGAAATCCAGTGTTATTAAGATTATTTTTGAGAGGTCGTCTCTTGGAATGTGAATTTGACTACATTGAATATCAACATATTCCAAGATATTTAAATACATTAGCAGATGTAGTTGCTTCTCAAATGTTAAATAGACATTTGCAATAATCAAGATAGTAAATTTAAAAACATTTCATAAACATGTTATACAAGATAGCCAGTAATAGTGATATATCATAGCATAGAAGTGTGTCAAATATACATCGCCTTCGATCAAAGGTTGAAAAACACCTTATGATCAGCAAAAATGATAGCACAAAAAGGTATAAAGTGTCATATGAAGTCTACAACGGCGATCATCCTATCCCTGATGATGATCACGATAAGAAATCACTACTCGAGCCACCCTACAAAGGAACCTCCTAAAAGGTCTTGGGAACCCAATCACATAGCTCTGTAGCCTAAGAGGAATATCATCTATACTAGTCTCTGGGATATCTAATGTCAAACACTCTAGGTGATGCTCCAATTCGGTCAAGGTCTCTGCTGATTGATCCTGTGGGGCCGGTGCCGTGGCAGCAGGGTGTCTTCGCTCATAGGGCTAGAGAGCCGCTAGACACCGTGGACCCACATCTGCATTTAAAACTTTTTACTATCAGTTTTGGACGATTTAAAAACAAAACAAAAAAATAGTTTAAAAATTTAGAAAATGTTGAAAATGATTTTACCTGAATCATCCCATTGCTCTCCTGGTGGAAGAGCCATGTATGGATCACCATGATAATCCATCCCAGCATATGGAAAGTTCTGAATCACAAAAAGTTGGTTCTCCAACCAACGAAAATACTTAGGTGGGAATCGAACAACCTCAGTCCCCTCCTCAGGATGACAGGCCATGACTGCAACACAGTGCATAATTCTAGGATCTCGGGGAAGTTCATCCTCAACGGAAATATGTTGTGGGACCAACATAGGAACCCTCTTAGGCCAAAGCTCACAACTAAGAAACCATATCCAAAGTTCTTTAGTTGTCTGTTCTTTGCCCTAGTCAGTTGACCTTTCACATTCACCAACACAGCATCGCACCAGTTGAAGATGGTGCCTCGAAAGCAGTCTACTGCCATGCGCATTTGGGATCCAATAGGTAGATGCAATGTTGTGCTTCCGCATAGTCTGGTGACAGTAAATGCGATCACTTTAAGTTCAGGATGGCACATAGTCTTAATATATATCCGTTTGTCCGCAGTTTGGACATTACAAAACTCTAGTCGGAGACTAGTGACAGACTGACCACCTGGCCTAGTCCCGAATATATATAATCTTTCACCTCTTTTGGGCAAACCAGTCAGGAAATAAATGTCCCATGTGCTCCACCTGTCTACTAGCCATTGCAGAAAGTCTACCTGAGCCCTCATGCTAGGTATGGCCTAGAATTTCAATACTCTGCATGCTCTTACTGCCTGTATTGAAGGAGGATAAATTAATGCAGCTTGATCCACATCTTCTTGTTCCTGTTCCCGCCAAACAAGAATTTTGTGTATCTGCATTGCAAAAAAGGCAGATTAGAACATTGTAATTTCAAAACATTTGGGCAAAAATGAAAAAATTGGGTTTTCAAAACATGTTTAAAAGGGTCCACACCCGCTAGTTAGGGACAGTGCATAGGTTCGCACTTGTCCTTAAGAGTAGGTGCGGGACCCCGACTTTTTCTTTTGTACAAAAAAATTGGGGTTCACAGGGTCCACATGGTGCACCTGTGCAACCATCGCGAGC
Source organism: Pinus taeda (assembly GCA_000404065.3). Taxonomy (NCBI): domain Eukaryota; kingdom Viridiplantae; phylum Streptophyta; class Pinopsida; order Pinales; family Pinaceae; genus Pinus; species Pinus taeda. Next base: position 55,926 of record APFE031027169.1, on the reverse strand, counting down.
GATTTTTTAACCAAAATTTCCCTAAAAAATCAATTTTAAAAGCCCTAAAATGAAAATTAAATGGATGAAATGAAAGACAGGGATGATGTGGATTACCTGGAGCGAACGGTTCTCGATTCCAACGGTCGTATTTTCCGCAATATTCACAGGAATTTTCTTACCAAAAGCTCTTACTTTTCACTCTGAAGTCAAACAGTAAAAATGAATTGACAAAAGCCCTTTTTATAAGCTTTTTTGAATAAATGAATTTTTAATTTGTTTATTTTTCACTTTAAAAAGGTCACTTTTGATGCATTTTTATTAATTTTAAACAGGTATGAATAATGTTTTGAGTTTTTGTGTAGAATATTGGATTTTTAGGGAGAATTGGTTATTTTCAACAAAAAGCAAAAACATAGGAGTCCTCTTTAAGCTCTTTTATGACCCATAAAATATGAAAAGATTGCCGAGTTTTTCTTTTTAAACTCGTTAAAACGGAATTAAAAGGACGGTCCACTTACAGCTCTTTTCTGACCGTATAAACATGAAAAGATTTCCGGACTTTTATCGTTTCAAGTTCGATATTGGTAATAAAACGATGTGTTTTTGATCGCTTTTTTTACTTTTTCGGATTAAAGGCACTAATTATGAAAAGTACTCCTTGATCGTAATGATCAAGCGGTTCTCTCAACTATTATTTTATACTTTTTCGGGCTTGGGGGACACAAATTTACAAAAAAGGACAACCATGGAGTTTTCTTAATTTTTTCTTCTGGCTCCCTAAAATTGAAAAACACCAAGTTTCTCCTATACTGGACTCGTTAAAATTTCACAGTAAAGGACTTGTTCAATTTCAAATAGGAACGGACCACTCCTTCTTAGGGTTCGAATTTTAAACTAAGTTGGACGCATCTGAAGGATGAGCTTATAATCAAGCAAATGTTATCCTCCTCAAGCTTGTCAAAAATAAAGAGGTACTTGCCAGAAATGGTGGGAGAAAAGAGAGAAAAATGAACCTGTTTGTTATACTTTGTGTTTAGAAAAGCAGTTAACCACTCTTGAACACGACACTTTTTGTTCACTTGTGTTGGGAAATCCTTTGCCTAACAGTTAATCAAACCATATTGAAAGTCTTCAGCCAGTTTCTGGGTATTAGCTTTGTGTCAATTGTCACCAAACCATCTGCAGTGTCGTTATGTGTTCAAAAGGTTAGTTTCAAATAAACCATTCATTTCTGTCATCCATCTTGACCATCCCTGAGTTAGTCCTTGCCAAATATATTTCTTCAAAACTTGATCTATGATTTCGTGTTGTGGGCTTGCCTACAACGGATCTCTTTCTATCGACTCCAACTCATTATCTAGAAAGAAGATCTAGAAATCATTAGTACCTTGGGATCTGCATGCCTCAATGGCAGGTTTCTCGCCTTTGACGACAGGTTACATCATTGACCTTCGATCAAAGGATTCTATGACATGTTCAACATCAACTCATTTATTCACATTTCATGGATTGTACTGAGTACTTTGAGGGCCATTGACATTACTGGTGATTCCTCTCACACTTGATAATAGTTTACATCATTGACTGGTAATCAAGTGGTTTCTACTATGTTCAACTTCGACACATTCATTCACATGGATAGAATCGTACTAGTTCGGGAAGTAGAAATCAAGACCATGGATCTAGTTTCCACCATCCAGGTTGCAAGGAGTTTTGTTATTCATTATACAGTGGACTATTCATAAACAGATAGCTGCGCCCATACTGTGTCTACATATGTCTATACTTGTGATGTATTACGAAATCATTCCTGTATCAGAGAAGTTTAGATAGTTTTCTAATCAGTTTTGATATGAGTATGGGAATTCCTACCTTAGCGATGATATGTTCATATATACTTATTTTGCATTGAATGTTTTTACAGGTTCCAACCGGGGTATCCACAGGAAGATCCTTGAAATGATAAAGTGCTTCACTCTTCTTAGATGACAAAAACCATCCTCATCTATTACAAACTTCGCACTTTAGGGGGCAATCTGTTGCACAAAAAATTTCACCATGACTTTTTGCAATCCGTGTGAGTCTATCATCACTCATACTTACCTCCTTTGCAGGTCTTAAGCCTCAGTTCTTCATATCAAGCCTTGAAAATGAGAGAAAGACCTTAAAAATCTCTAAAACTCTGGTTCCGCACTTTCTCTTAGCATTACTTGCAGTACCACACCCATTGGTCATGTCCCCTGCACACCTGACCGCTCTGTCCCTATCTTATAGGGTGCGAACCCCTGTAAAAGTTAAAAAGGCGTAAGTACATTCTTAAAAACTCACTTTGAGTCATTTCTGGAAGCTTCTAGAGGGAATATTGCAGTTACAATTTTGCTCCTTAAAGGTTCATGCATCCCATACCTTTAGGAGCTAACCCCTTGATGTGAGGAGCTTATCCCCTTGAAGGAGGACTCTATCCCTTCAATGGTGGACCTGTAACCTCCTTCCTTTGCATTATAAAATGAAGCCTTGGGCTGGTTACTAAGGAGGTTGAGAGCTGAATATTTTTTAGGGTAAATGCTGCTGGAACTTAGTCTTCCTAATTGAGCTTTTGAGGAGAGATTACATACCTTTTGATCTCATTTGGAAGAGAGTGAGGCTTGTCAAAGTAGAGGAGATTCCTGTTTGGACCCCTGAGAAAAGCTTGTACAACATCAAGGCACCAAAGGTTGTAAAGTTCTTCTATTTCAAAGTTAATACAATCAAGTTTATTTTTCTCAATAAGCTATGTTTTATGGTTTATTTTATGGATTCCTTGATCACCATGATGGACATGATTTATTATATTAGCTATGCAGGTGTTATTTCATGTGTGCTTGTTTGTGATTGTAGGTTCTTAAAAAGGAAACTCTTTTGGAGTTGTTGGAGCATCGTTGCCACAAACTAGCGTTGGACTTAAGGTAGGGTCTAAAACACCTCTTTAGTTTTTATTAATGAATCGCAATATGTTTAGGGAAAGATAGATTTGCTTGTCTTGCTTGTTGCTAGATATCATTTGATACTAAGGAGATCGATCTTGTCCGCAAGAACGATTTATCCGGCCAACAAGCACACCCTAAACTAAGGATCGAAAATCAGAACCAGTACGTTGCAGCAGGAACTGGCGAGGTCGAACAAACATTACGCGCCCGTATGGACAACACCTTTGTGTTTCCCTAAGGCATGCTAGGAGTAGCAAGCGAGGGTGACTGGGTTGCAATAAGAAGCATGAAATGTGTTGCCTTGAACTAGGCTGCCCTGCCGTGCAAAATTGTGTATCGACTGCAGAATGGGGTCAATGCAGAGCTCCGCCCCCGGGAATGCCGAGCGATCCAGGTCTTGTATGAGCAGAAAATCAACATGGACCTACTCAGCATCCAGCAGGATGTGTTGGTTGCACAAGCTCGCGAACTAGAGTAGGCCATAGAGGATGCATGCAGGAGCATTCCAGATTTGGTCGTGTCGGGGGAGCTACCAGTAGCAGAGCAGGTCCATAGATTAGTGGTCGGAGTCTGCGAGGCCTCGGAGGAAACAACAAAGGTTCAGTTGGAGCTGAATCTGCAGATCGTCGAGCTGTGATTGAAGGTGCAACCCTCCACACCCCCAGAAGTCAGAGAGCAACACGCTCATGCTATCCATATGGGGTTGGAACAAATTGGCCAGGTGACACAGTGTTGCACCAGGATGTTGGAGCAAGCACTAACCATAGTTACGTACCTACAGGTAGACCCGAATGTACACCACCTAGAGACAGAGGTGCACGAGTTGCAGAAAGAGTACGATAGTGTCTGGGGCACCATGCAGATGATTGTCCTTACTCAACGACTCGCCAAACTACAGTATGAAAGGGCACTGAAGGACCAATTAGAGGCCGCGTGCCAAAAAGAATCCTTGATTAAAGCACGCATCCAACCATGGATCGATGAAGCTTTCACAATTACCGCTACCATTGAAGGAAAGATGGCGTAGATGCAAGAACTTTATGCGGTAGGACAGCAATGCGACCCTTCTCACGAAGGTTCAAAGATACGTGTGCAACAAGTACAACAGGCAGAAGAACAGTGTGCTGCTAACACCCAAGCTGCACAAGACCTACTGCATGGACTTCGCGCAAAGATCGCCACACCAACAAAGTGACTCGAGACAGGTCATGATGATTATGTTGGGGGCCTGTTGGGTAGCGGATCCCCCCACAGTGGGGTTTTAGGGCTTAAATCCCGACTTTTGGTCAATATAATGTAAAGACTCCGCGAAGTACAGGTGCGGAGCATGAGAGTCTAGGATGAGTCTTAGGGTTCTCCACCTAAAATAATGTAATTTAATGTAAAGTTGTGTCGGCCTACCCATAGTCTATGAACCATGGGATTGTATAAATAGAGCGAGGCTCTAAGTGTAAAATAAGTTTTAGGAAAGGAAAAGTAATAGATAGGTGCGAAGGCATGGATAGAAGGTAGAAGTGGACCTAAAGTGTATTGGGTCGTAGTAGGAGGTAGAGGTTCTGCAGCTGAGTGCGCAGAGGCCTAGTAGAGTCCGCAACTGAGTGCGTGGACCCCTGCAGCTGAGTGCGCATGGTAGAGTCGGGTCTGTATTGAACTGAACTTGAAAATGATCATTAATAACACTAATTTGATTCGGCATATTGTGCATCTGCTTCGTAGATCTATATTTTGATGTTATGCGTTAATGGTATTTGTTTATATGTGCACACTTGTATGTATACTTATGTATGAAAACCTTCTAAGTAATTAACGAACAGAACCTAATTAAGGAAGACTTGGGTAATTAACACTGGTCGCACTACGGCTGGAGTTGTGCAAAGGCAATTCCATAGAACGCAAGGAGCTCGCTGGTACGCATAACCTAGTAAGCACGAAGGTTGAATCGCGTACCTATCGCCCCATATCAGACATCCCCAGGGTATGGAAACCTGGTTCCAGCACCCTCCCATACTACTTTCGGTGAGACCTCAATCTGCGCTCCATGGATTGTTGCCAAAAGGGTCAGTAGTACCGGGATTTTCTTGGCTAAATCACTTTTGAACCTGGGTCAAGTCCCACTAAGCCAACAACCTCCTTATGAGAGATGTAAGGAAGAAGAACAAGTTGTGGAATCAACTCAAGATCAAGAACACATGGACATTCCAAAAGACATACCAAAAATTCAAAGCCCACAAAGAAGTGATGAAGGCACTCCACAAAGAAGAAGAAGAGAAGGTACTCCATAGTGTAATGAACCTCTAAGAAGGTCAACAGAACAAATTCAAACCCCTATGAGGTATAAAGATTATGCTTTCATGTGTCAAGTAATAATTGTTTTTGAGCACTTAAATTATGAACAAGATAAAAATCATAAAGGATGGATCGAAGCTATGAAAGAAGAATATGACTCTATAATGAAAAATGGAACTTGGGAATTAACAGAATTACCTGAAAATAAAGTTCCTATAGGATCAAAATGGTTGTACAAGACAAAATTTAATGCAGATGGTAGCATAGACAAGTATAAGGCAAGATTGGTTACAAAAGGTTATTCACAAAAAGAAGGTATTGATTATGAAGATACCTTTGCCCCGGTTGCTAAAATGAATACAATCGGAATAATGATAGCATTGGCAACTAAATATGATTGGAAGCTATATCAATTAGATGTAAAGTCATCTTTTCTAAATGGTGACTAAAAAGAAGAGATTTATCTTGTTCAACCAGAAGGATTTGTAAAGAAGTGTCAAGAACATCTTGTATGCAAGTTAAAAAAGGCCTTATATGGACTAAAACATGCACCCAAATCTTGGTATGAGAAAATTGATAAATTCTTCTTTCAGCAAGGATTTAACAAAAGAAAAAATGATCCTAATTTGTATGTCAAGACAGATAGAAATGGGGATATAGTATTACTCTCTATATATGTTGATGATTTAATAATAATAGGGAGTGCTGATAAATTGATTAAAGATATAAAAATGAAGTTATCATGGGAATTTGAGATGAAGGATCTTGGTCAAATGCACTATTGTCTAGGTCTTGAAGTGTGGAGAGATGATGGAAGGACCTTAATCACACAAACCAGATATACAAATGAAGTACTAAAGAGATTTCATATGAATGGATGTAAAGGAGTGAGTACTCCATTGGAACAAAATATCAAATTAAGAAGTGATGATGGAACAAAAGAGGTGAATGGAATATTGTATCGACAATTAGTGGGAAGTCTAAATTATCTCACTGCCACTAGACCAAACATTGCTTATGCAGTAAGCATACTTAGTCAATTCATGCCTAAGCCTCATGAAAGCCATTGGATAGCTGCAAAAAAGGTCCTTCGATATTTAAAGGGAAATATCAATTTTGGTATTGAATATACTAATGCTTGTAATGTTGAATTGACAGGTCATTTTGATTCTGATTGGGCCGAAAATCTAGCTGATAGGAAATCCACCACTGAATACGTCTTCAATATAGGATCAGGAGCTATATCATGGAGCAGTAAGAAACAAGCAACAATTTCCTTGTCATCAACTGAAGTAGAGTATAAAGCATTATGTAGTGCCATCTGTGAAGCTATATGGCTCAGAAGAATACTTGAAGATGTTGGTGAAGGTCAACAAGAACCTACAGTGATCAGGTGTAATAATCAAAGCACCATCAAACTGGGGAACAATCCTGTATGTCATGCAAGGTCAAAGCAAATAGACACACAATATCATTTTGTAAGAGAAAAGGTCCAATTAAAAGAAATTTCCCTAATATATTGTAATACAAATGAGAATGTAGCTGACATATTCACTAAGCCTCTTGGGAAGGCAAAATTTGAGTTTTGTAGAAGTAAGTTATGTGTTATAGAAAATTCAGATTATGTTGTAAGCCTAGCTGAGACTTAGACCAGCAGGTATGTCAATTCAGAATATGTCTGTGTCTTATGCATTGCGCTATAGTGTATTTTGTGTGTTTTTCATATGGTTGGATTTAAGGGGGGTGTTGGAAGCATTAATTCCAACTACCAAACCCATTAAATGCTCAACCATCTTGAGAGTTTAGGAGATGACCTCGAGACTTCTGGAGACTTCAGTCTTAAAGAAGCCACCGACAACTAGAATCTAGAAACTTCTCAGCTATGTATAAAAATCATTGCTTGGTAATGGAATAGGTACGCTGTGTTTGTGTTCAATCCAATGTGTGTGTTCTCTGATTGTGTGCCGTAAATTATTCCTCGATTGTCGGATAAATACAAAATAACCAAACAAATCATTACCCCTACCATTTTAGCATACTTTTTTAATTGCATGCTCTTGTTTTTAAATATATTTTTTGCTTTTGCAGTTCCCCAAGCCCCAAGGGACCTTTTGGTTGACCCCAAAACCTCCCTTTATTGTGTATTTTCTATGTGGAATTTGGTGGGTAGGTCGTGTTGATAGGGTTTCAACAAAAATAAAAGATAAATTTCGTCTTATTGACAGGGATTCAACAAAAATAAAAGATAAATTTGGTTTCAACGCTGAAATTTTATCTTGTGTAATTTTATTGAAAGATTTTATTTGAAAATGCTGAATTCAAATAAGACAAATTATTAGAAATTTTTCCTTTTGTGATTTTATTGAAATAATTTTTTGTCAAATATATTATGCATCTCAAAAAACTGAACAAATTGTTTGAAATGTTCCAGCAAATTAACGTTTTCTATATTGAATTTGGTGGGTATGCCATATTAACGCTACCTTTTTTTTCTAAATTAGTTAAGTATTAATTATTAATAAAATTATATAATTATTATTAAATAAATAGTGAGATGCCCCAATAATCAATATGATCAATACCATATTTTAAAAAATATTTAAGCCAAAAAATAAATTATATATAATATATATATATAATTTAAACTTTTTTTAATTGTAAATTATTTTTAAAATATAATTTTAATATTTTCACAGTTTCCCAATTTAATAGAAACCTTTTGATCAGTCACAAAACTTTTCTCTTCGTTGTGTATTTTCTATGTTGATTTGGTTAGTAGGCTTTATTTATTCAGATTTAATAATTAATAATATATTTTAAGAGGACTTACGGTGGTGTGGTTTGACGGTAAGTTTACTTTGGCGAAGCCTGAAAGACCCCAGTTCAAATCTTATTGATAATAATACTGGGCTACTGTGGTGATAGCTAAAAAGGCAAATATCAACTTGCAGGTAATTAGATGTACTCCTCCAAAATAATAACTTCGGTCTAGAATTTGGTTGGTGTGCTGTAAATTATTCCAAGAAACCAGAAAAATACAAAATAATAAAACAAATCGCTTGGACCCCTATCATTTTAGCGTACCTTTTTAATTACACGCTCTTGTTAGTCCCTGCCAATAAAACGAATCGTTTGGACCCCTATCATTTTAGCGTACTTTTTTAATTACACGCTCTTGTTAGTCCCTGCCCCTTCGGCGCTGCAGGGACTCTTGTTTTAAACATATTTTTCGGTTTGCAGTTCCCCAATCCGGACCCAAAACATCCCCCTTAGTTGTGTATTTTCTCTGTTGAATTTGATCGGTACCCCTTATTGACCGGGTCTCCAGCAAAAACAATGGACAAATTGTTTGAAATGGCCAGGGAATTAATCTTTCCTACGTTGAATTTTGTGGGTATGCTGTATTCACCGCCAATATTTTTTTGTAATTTAGTTGGCATTCAATTTATTAAAGGGTGTTAAACTTAAAAATTGTTGACTTTATACAATTATTGAGTTAAGAGTAGTGAGTGCTCTACAATCTTCTAGGACATAGGTTTTCACATTTATGTATGTAATAACATCTTAAAAATATGGAAATAGTGTATATACATGAACAATTAAATTTAATAGATTATATAGAATTAATAATAAAAAAAATTGAACCCGTTCCCTACTTCATGGATTTTAGTTAAAAATGGATTTAGGTTAATGTGAAGTTAATTATAAATTTTAGTTAAAAATGAATTTATGTTAATGTTAGGTTAAGAATTTATAAATAATTATAATCAATGCCGTTAAAGTTGATTCAAGTAATTTGATTGATGTAAGAGCAAAGACACAACTTTATTATACTTAAAGATACCACTTGGTAGTGCAGAGCTTATTATTATACTTAAAAGACACCACTTGGTTCTGTTGTTCCTTCTCTTAATCCTAAATTAAATTAGGACCTTGAACTAGATTATGGAGTTATCTATTTATCAAATACAATTTCAAATTCTATCCAATGTTGTAATAATTTTTTATTAAAAATACAAAAATAAATATTAAAATTATTTTAAATTTTCCACTAATCTTGAGTTAATCTTAAAAATTTTTAGTTTTAAATGTTAAAATTATGAAGCTTATAATTTTGAAATTCTAAAAGACCGTTGTAATATATATGTAAAGTTTATATGTTTTTTAAAATTGAGTCTAGTGGATAAGGTCTAATGGTTAGTGGGGAGGTTTGGTCCTCGCAAGTCTTGTAATCCAATCTTGGGTAAGACTATGTATGCCTGAAAGCTGCTATGGGCACCATTTATTTAATTGAAAAGAAATAGAGAAAGACAAGTCATCGTCTTCAATGAGACACAAAGGTGAACTAGATGTGGAAGTTAACATTTTATGTTGAATTTGACCAGAACATCAAGTGACAAGACATGTGTTAATACTCATTAATTTAATTTAATTTAATTTAATGTGGAATTTATGGTGTTGTTTAACTATTTTGTATTTTATAAAAAAAATCAACTAAACAATTTTTAGTGAGATAACAGTTTTTTGTTATTTAAAATATTTTTTAAATACATAAATAGATTTAATGCACCACAAAAAATTAACCATCTTGTTATTCCAACACACCCTAGCCAAATTTAAAATATATTTAACTAAAAAAATGCATGAAAAAGCTCCAAAACATGAAACAGTTACACTATCACGATATTTTTTTTGGGACATTATGGATATGCGATTCGGACATTATGGATATGCAATTTATGTTTAAATGTATTCTATGAATTTAATTTGTTTTTTAAACTTTCAACCTTACAAAGAACTTTTTGAATAAAAAAGTGTAAATATTAAAGTTGCAATTTCAAAATTATAAATCTTTGGATGTGGTATATTCCATTTTATATTATTAATAACAAATTTAAAATTTCAATTTAAAAAAAATAATAAGTAAAGAATTGATAATAAATTTTATTTTTTTAAATTTAATGAGTGAAAAAAGATGTGAAAATATAATTAACCTTTCCGCAATTTTATCTAAACTTCAAGCACCACACAAAATAGTATGATGAACCTAAAAACTATGGAGAGTAAGGCAAATTTATATATATATATATATAATGTTGGGAGTAATGAGGTGTTTTTACACCCAGTATGGTATATATGTTGACATGTATGCATGCAACAATATTTAAACAAAATTTGAAATAGTATATAATAAGAAATTTACACCTCGAAAAATTTGAGCCCTTTGCATACTTAATAGATTTATGTTTAAGATGGATTTAAGTTGGTTCATTTTTAGTGGTGGCATACTAAGAATTGATAATTAATTATAATATCTAAGTTAACATAGTTACTAATTTGACAAAATTCTCGACAGTATTCTTAGTTGATTTAAGATATTATTAATTATAAATACAAGACAAAATACTATTTGGAAACACTTTATTACATATAATTTGATTCATATTACATGCTTGTAACTAAGTGACAATATTTTTCTATTGCTCTTCTTCATCCAAAATTGAAAAATATAATTATACAAATGATTAAAACCATCTTTTTGTTGGACATAAAAACAAATTTATTCATCGATAGGTGTATATATTTCAACATTCGATGGAAGTCCATCGAGTGAATTTCATTTTTGTGATTTATGAAGGTTTAGGATCGATTATTGGCCTAATATTCTTCGTCTAAGAGCTCCATGGACGAATGTGATGAGAGGCACCTCGAAGGGTCGTCTGACAGCAAAGGGTGTGCATGGTCCCGAGCATGGCGTGTCAAAAGAGAACACCATGTTACGAACAATTGGAACGTTTCAATACCAAAGAGAAGATCAATGTTTTAAAGATGAAAGAGAAGAACGGTTTATGGTGTTGCTTAGCTAAGTTTTCTTTTGTATTGCTGGACTGGATTAGTATTCTTCAGCTGCAATTATTCATATTTGTAATTGAAGTGAAGGGATAAAGAGTAGGGACTACATGAGGACATGGGAAGAGGTGAGTGGTTGCATAATTGTGTACAACGTATGATTCTTGTTTTATTAAAAAGAAATTTTGCTTTTGAGTTGTCTCATCTCAGCAATCAGTCTCGAAATTGGTAAAGGTGTCAATTCTATTGGTGATCATTGGAGTGTTTTTCTTGCAGGGTTTGGATGTAAAAAAACGTGTTAGTGATCTTGTTCAATTTGCAGTGAATTTTCTCGCGTTGTCTGCGAGCTACAAAGTAAGAGTAGGCATTATGTGTTTGTTTAGATGTAGAATTTGTTATGAGTTGTTTAGAAGAAGCACCTTTTTTTATGTAATGTCCACTGAAAAGTAAAAAAAGGAATTTACGTTTCAAATTAGGAGTGGGAACATCAAATGGAAGTTCTTTCTTTGTGAACAAATACAAGTTTCAAAGGAGTAGTATAAGGAGGGTGCGAAGAAGAGATTATAAAATAGAAAGCAGAATGGAGGAAAGCAGAAAATTTTTGTTAAAAGACTGTCGATGGGCAACAACATATAAGCATGGATGTGAGGTTGGACGACGAGGCAATGGGGAAGGTGTAATTCAAATATAGATGATTGTAAGAAAGTAGATGAAAGTGAAAGTTGCGACGAAAAAAATACAGAAACAATCTTTTAAATGCAGTCGGAGGTGAACTTAGTCGGGTAGTCAGAAGGCGGGATGGGAATGCACACGAGTTGGTTAAATCCATGACCCCGACCTCAACGTAGAAGGAGTTGTGATGTATTGGTGGTCGGAGGTGAACTCAATGGGTTAGTTAGAAGGTAGGATGTTCTTGGATAGAAGTTAGTGGGCGTGGTGCCAAAAAAATATATATATTTTCGATTTATTTTTTTACGACAATGTTGTTTTTGAAGAATTGTTGGTTGAAAATATGTTTTAAAAGAGAAATGATTTTTCTTTCAAATTGTATTGATATAATGTTATTTTAATTTTCTTTTTTTTGTTTAACAAATGTTTTGCTAAGAATATTTTTGGGCATGTTCAATATGAAAGTTTGCATGTGTTAAAAAAATGAAAGTAAGATAAAGTGATTGGTGGCAAGAATATAATTAAAAAGGAAATATTGGTGGTTGAAAGTGAAGGTAGTGGGTTGGCCGGAGGTCAAGATGGTGTTGCGTAGAATTTAGTTGGTGGGGAGGCCAACCGTGGGGTGCGACGTTTTCACCATTCTCGCGAAATATTTTTTGTTAATTGTTTTTTTCGGCGATGTTGTTTTACAAGAAATGTTAGATGAAAACATGTTTAATAGGAAAAATGTGTTTTAGAAATACAATTTTTTTTTTCGAATGTTCTTGACATAGTGTTTATATTTTTGTATTGCCTTTTAGGGGAATGTTTATTTTGAAGAATAATTAGTTGAAAAGATTTTTTTGAAAAAAGAAATGATATATATATATAAATAATATATATACTATATATATATATATTATTATTTTCATAAAAAAAGGAATCTTATTCCCAAGTTCACGAAGGATATTTTTTAACATGTTTAGAAAGATGAAAGTAAGAGAAATCGATTGTTGCGACGAAAAAAATTAAAAAATTGTATTGGTGGTCAGAGCTAAAGAGAGTCAGGTAGTCAGAAGTTGGAATGGTGTTGCGTAGAAGTTAGTTGGAGGTGAGGCTGATCCCAACGCACAACGTTTTCAGCATGCTCGCAAAATCTTATTTTAAAATTGTTTTTTTTGTGATGTTATTTTGGAACAATTGTTAGTTGAAAAGATGTTAAAAAAGAAAAATGAGTTTTTTTTTTTCAAGAATGGGTATTTCTTTGTAAATGTGTTGATATAATGTTATTCTTAAGAAATTGTATTTTTTTAAGAAATTTTTGCAAAGGATATTTTTTAAGCATGCTTGATATTGGAAGTTTAAGAAGATGAAAGTAATAGAAACTAATTGCTAGTGCCGAATTCGAAAAAGAAAATATTGTATTGGTGGTCAAAGCTAAAGACAATCAGGTAGTCAAAATTTGGGATGGTGTTGCGTTGAAGTTAGTTAGAGGGGAGCCCGACCCTGACGTACAATTTTTTCAGCATTGTTATACAGGATTTACGATTGCGGACAAAAGTATCACCCTTAGGTTTGGCGGCTAACCTAGAAAAATAGAGAGATAAGGAATACAATGCTTTCCTTAAAGTAAATAGATGATGGTATGAAGCCTACCTAGAATCTGTTACGAGTTTCGCTCATTCTTTAACTTCAATGCTCTAATTCCAGCTCTAATTGCCCATATTAGAACCTACATAGTCATATGACACAAGCCAAGAAACTACGAGATCTATGTAGTACCACCTACATACTATATTCAATAGATCAACATGGGATTGAATTATGTGAAATAACGTCACATATAGGAAAACATAGAATTATTTGCATTAATATAAATGGAAGGATTTTACAACCATAAATAGGTGTTCATCTTGTAGAAGAGCTCCTCCAAGACTGACTTGTCCTTTCCTTGTCACAATGTGCACTTCCAATAACACTAAATGCATGAAATGAAATCTCTCACCACAAGAGCATAAGGGTAAAATAACTCTCCAAAAACTAACCCCTTGAATATGGAAGGTTGTAAATATATAAAGGAAAGGGGTAAGTTGGGAGTTCATATCCAATTACCAATCTAAGGTTTTAGATCCACCTTTGAAGGGAGGATGGGATAGAGGGATAAGGGAAGGAAACTCCAAAGTAGGGTAGAATAGGATCCGGATGAATTATCTAAGGTAAATGGTTGTAACAAATTTTGGAAGCTTATGGAATAGGAGGCTTCCATAATTTCTCTCTTTTTCCTGAATTTATAGAACCAACGCAAGTATAAAGGGGAGCAACTTGTAGGTGATCAACGTAGACCACAGTGGAGCAACCTGGTTTTCAACATTGTCCAGTTGGAGGCTAGGAAGCGTTGGTCCTAAAACTAGCTCAAATGATGTAGTTCAAGGCATAAACTCTCAAAAATGAAAGGTACATGTTTAGGGATTTCTGCAATGATCATGAAAAGGGTGAATAGGATGTTGATTGATCCCATTAGGAGGCTTGTTAATCGAATGTGACAAAATGGCCTATAACAGGCACATTCGCAAAATCCTATTGTTTGTTTTTTTGGGTAATGTTATTTTCCAATGATTGTTAGTTCAAATGATGTTTAAAGAGAGAAAATATCTGTCTTTTTCAAGGATGTGAATGTTTCTGAAATTGTTTTCTCATGTTTACGAAGGATATTTTATAACGTTTTAAAACTGATTGTTTGCATATTTGATAAGATTACTCTTTTTTTAGGATTTTATCCTTAGAGATGTAACGTACAATCTTGGGTTTGGTTTCAAGAAAGTCATTGACTTTCTGATGGATATAATTATTTGGAAGTTATTTGAGATTCTTGAGCTTGTATTTCATTGTCTTCCTCTAATAGTGTTGATCAAATTTCAGTTGGTTTGTAAAGAATGGAGTCTTTTGTTGGAAAACCCAAGTTTTCTTGCTTCTTGCAATCAATGTAGCAACAGAGAATTTGGATTTATTTATTTTCCAGCTGGTATCGAGGAAAGCTACTTTATTGGATCTTACATTAATGAAAAAGGAAAGATCTCTCGATTGGTTTTTTCTTTCCTGAACTCTGGGTACAAAATTCAATGTACAGTTGGATCGATGGTTCTATTCACTATGCCTGGAGGGTATTTTCATTTGAATAATTATTTCATATTAAACCCTTCAACAAATACCTTTATAAATATTGGGAGTATGAGTGTTGGAGAGTGGGGATTCTTCTCTCTGTTAGAGAAATTTAGTGCATGGAAATATGACTGGGTTGTGCTTAAACATGTGTGCAAAAACATGGAATCACATTTTTTTATTTCCACCAGTGTAAACATGGTTTGAAAAAGGATAGAACCACTTTTTGGTGGTGCAACAACCCCAAAGGAGGTTATCTTTCACAAAGGGAATTTTTTCTGGTTATATTTAGACAAAGATTATGATGATTACCCTTTCTATGGCTACACTATCTATTGGTTGGATGCTATAAGAAACAAGTGGGGTTTTTCATTTGTTCCTATAACTAACATATAGTGTATGGCATTAGGATTGCACACGAACTAGTTGTTTTTTTCTTGTAAACAACGGTTCAACATTAATTTGGTCACTTGAAGAGACAGAAAATTTTAAGTTTGGCCAAGTTTCAATTGGACAAAGCTTAGATTATTTTGAAGATGAGTGGGGGTTTAGTTTGAGATTACTTGATATTATGTCAATGGATATAAATAGTAAACGCCCAGGCTACATACCTTTTCGTGTAGTTGAAGGAAAATTACTTATGTTGGGTTTTATGGAAGTGCAACTAAAGGTATATGATATGGTGACTAAAATTTGTACACCAGTAATTGCGGATGGTCTTTCCCTATCAGAAAGATCGGGGTTCCAAGTGTAGTCGGTTGAAGGTTTCAGTGATGTTATTGAAAATGGAAATATTTTCTGCTTTCCAAAAATAGATATTCTATTGGAAATATAACCCACTGCCTGTGGATAACCTGATTTAGCGTTTGAGGGTTCAAGAAGTTTTTTTGATGGACATTGTTGCGGATGTCATGTTTGTTTAATTATGGAGATTTTTTTTGGAGGTGACTCACATACGATTTTGGAGTGCTTAATGAAAACATGGCCATGTGAAATTTCGATCATTTTTGTTGGAGATTACATGTAATGATGTGTTATTTTGTAGCTCCCACAATGCAGTTAAATGTGATATTTTTTCCATCCATATGTGGATTCTATGGATTCTTTTGTTATATATAATGTATTTTTATTATATATTTTTAGTATTTTTTTTATAGAGTATCTAGATTATGGAGAATTTATAAGTGTTATTTGTGATTCGAACAAATGTTTATAGAATTATGAAGTGATTTGACTAGAAACTAGCACAACCACATTTATTTAAATAAATGTGGTTGGTATATGCTGATAAACATATATCAATCAATCACATGCACAACCACATTAGGAAATGTTGTTGAAATACACGGATAGGTGTTAGTTATAATTGTTCATAATAATAATAATAATAATAATAATATTATTATTATTATTATTATATTTATTATTATTTATTTATCATATCATTATTAATTAAAATATTTATCATCATTGATATATTTAAGAAGTAATTTCTTAATATATTGATGATTAATTTTTATTAAAATTTTATTTAATATTATTATTGTTCATGTATTTATTAATATTCTTAGTAATATAATTAATTGATCTTAGTAATGAAAGGTATAATATATTTAATATTATTATAAAATTTTAAATATAATATATTAATTATTATTATTATTACTACATATATTAAAAATATTATTATTCTTGAATTTAGGATTTTGTGATCCATATTTTGTAAGATGAAATTATGTTGGTAAAATTCAAAATGAAATCTTTTTATTCTACGCACTTCGAACCTTCTAGTGTCGTTTATTATTATAATTCTTTCTATCTTCATTAATATATAAAAAATTTATAATTATTATCATTTAAAAACATTTCTTACAATTTCTTTATATATTTATGATTATCATTATTATTAAAAAACCTGTAAATGAAATTAAACCCCAAGGATTTATTTTTTTGGTTCAAAACTTCTAAAAAATAAACATTCCAACATTAAAAGTAATTATTCAGAACTTAAAAAAAAAATTGCAACGTAAAAAGCAAAAATTTAAAATATAAAAAAAGTATATTTTCAATATTTTATTTCTGGAGTTTCTAGATTATGAAGAATTTGTAAGTGATATTTTTTATTCGAACAAATGCTTATAGAATTATGGAGCAATTTGACTAGAAAATATGTCTGAAAAAATTGGAAAATACAAGGAAATAAGTGACTTTGCAGTGTTTATGGCAAAGCATGTAATACATAAATAGTATAATGAAGCACACGATAATAAAGGAAAAGTGGTAACTTTGAGCTCAACTCCATTTCATTTTGAAAGCTTAAATCTACTGAAAAACAACACATATTTAAATATAAATATGTAGGTGCTCATGTTATTAGCCATAGTGGAGGTTGCAAAACTATGGATGAAATATTAAAAGAAAACAGACACTTGAGAAACCCATTTATTAGTGTAAAAGGTTACATGTAGACCACCTGTATGGGAGGGGTCTGGGTGTTCTTCTCGACTCTTGATTTGTTTCTTGTTAGTTGTGTTCAAGTAAAGAGAAAGTGAGATCAATGTTAATGAAGTTATTTCTTCTTCTGCTTATGATGGTGCCTCTAGGCACTTGAAGGAAGGCTTCACTAGCCTTGCATTATAAGAAGACTGGGCATCTACCACTAGTGTCCTTTCCTTGGTGGGTGGCAAAAGGAAGGTTTTGCACAATAAAATGGAGTTTCTTTCAAGATCGAGAAGGTTCCTCAAAAAAATGGCCTATGTAGGGAGAACTTTAACCCTTTCAAGAGTCCAAGCCAAAATCATGGTGAATAATGGTCGTTGGAGCATCAAAGTCGCCATTTGTGGAAGTCCCCGTTCAATTTTAGGGGAAGCAGGGAGGGCCAGAAGACATTGATGAATGTATGGCCGAATCTCAGGAGGGGTAGCATCAAAGAATGTCTCAAATATTGTTGTTGGGAGGAAGTAATGATGTTGATCTAGGGGTCTATGGAAACTCTCATGCAGAACCATGTTCAAGGAAAGAAGGTCGACATGATGAATGTAGAGTTGAGACCTGTTTCCACGGAGGGCATGAAGGGCTTCCTTTAATGCATTCGACATGGGGAGGAAGGGACCCATTAATCAATTCATGGTGAAATTAGAGAGCCAGTTTGATGCGGCTAAGAAATTAGCATTGTAGCTTTATAACATAGATTGGGTTCAGGTTGCGAAACCCCCGAGAGGTAAACCATACACGTGGTGATTGTTGGTTGGTTGGTGTGATGGGTGAGGGCACAAGATGGTCAGAAAATGGTCATACGTGTGGCGACCCCTCGCTAGTTGGTTTGATGGATGAGGGTGATGGTTGGTCAGAAAATGACCATAGGTGTCGTGACACATGGCATGTTGGTGGGGTGGCACAACCCGATGGTTTGTCATAAATGGACCGCTTATGAAGCCAGGCTATAAGGCTAAGGTCAAAGTCAATGGTCAGGATGGGTGGTGAATAATAGCTACGTGGGAGAAGAGAGTTGACCATCACTATGCCAAGTAACGAAGAGGAAGATTGTGGTAGGTCAGGTCCTAAGAGAGGTCAGAGGTAAAACGTTGGGCTCTAGGTGGGGAGGTTTATCTGGAATGATTATAGGAACAATGACATTGAGGTCAGAGATCATGGGTTGGAATGAAAGACGCTAGAGGAGACTCAAGAAGTGAGAATAGGCTACTCCATAGATCTGACTAATTCATGGCCCTATGGCACAATGCCATGTGGGAAAGTGAAAGAGCTTGAAAAAATTAGTTTGTTGTGTGGAAGATCTCCCAATGTGGGGGCGCTATAGAGGCATGATTTCACATGACCAATTTAGTCTTGTATAGATGGGAATCATGGTGCAGGTCAATCTCATTGTAAGGGAAAATGTGCAAAACAGAAAGTAAAAAATTGGAGGTCACATTCCGTTAACTGCATGTTTGTTATCGGGAAAACTAGTGTCCATTCAGAGCTGCTAGTCCCACTAAGACGATTACCTATCTTAGAAACAAACAAACTAAAGTTACTTGTGTTTTCCTTTATGAGAAATAGATGAGAGAGAAGCAGAGAGTACCAACCTCAGTCTTTTGCTTGGCTCCTTTCTTGTTTCCTCTCCCCTTTGACAGAGCTTTGCCACACTTTCCTTACTTTTCCCGCTTCAAAGAACACCTGTAGAGTCAAAGCAGTATAATACCATCAAAGCATAGAGATATATAACCATAAACAGTATAGGATCAGATATATATTAACCATACAAATATATATCAATACAAGATTCAGAGATATACAAGAATATGGAGGAAAACTCAAATAGCTTTATTGATAGAAGTAGTAGAAGAGAGGATTACAACCCATTGATCTGACCCAGCGCTATCCTCCCAGGATGAAAGCCCTCTTCACCTCATGAAAAGCAGATCACCCAACACTATGATGTTCCACAGAGAAACCAACAGCGCTTCCTTAAAAGATACAAAATTCCAGCCCCTGGATCTCTAGGATGAGGGATCCATATATAGATATTTGGAGGTGGGTGAGTCAGCTTCTGGGTTTTTGATTAGTGTCATTTCTCTGATAGTTCTTGGTTCCACTTGGAGATTTCATGATCTCTTACTCATCCCTGGGCGAATTCAGAGAGGCAAGTGTCAAATGGGCAGTTTCTCGAAGATTCTTTGGGTTTCCACCTAGCCAACTGCCTCTGCCATTTGTTTTCTCTCGCTCATCGTACCCTACAGAAGGGATTTTCAGTATGCATCACACTTTCTACATGTAGTAGGTGAGATGCATCACACCCTTAGCACTGAGCAGTCTGTATGGTCCAGTTTTGACCAGTTATGAGTAGTTTTTCAGGGAGAACTTCTGGGAGATGATGTAATCAGTTGACCTTGTTCCTTTAGGGTATGAAACAAAAATTTTAGGGGCTTAGAAGCCCTTGGTTTATGGACATATGAGATTAGGGTTGTAGTGCCCAAATATTTCTATAACAGTTGCCCCCTAAAGCATGAGGTTGTAAATCTTCTGATGTCGAGTGAAATGCTTTATCATGAGGATCCATGGTTTTTCGAACTGGAAGGTGACCTGTAATAAGATACAATACAATACAATACAATATTTTCATAATATTTTCATAATCTAGCTGAGGCGGGCATTCCCATGCTCAGCTTCATAAATTCATTTTCATGTACATGGGATAGACAACCGTCTGTGTGGCGGACTGATGATTCTGGTAGGGCCATCATCCCTTAGCGTGGATGATTATCTATGTAGCTATGATGTACATTTGATGTCTTTATTTTCTTGAATATATCGCATCTCGGATGGATGAAACTAGATCCAGGGTCTTCAAACTCGTTCAATCTTCAGCCGAAGTACAAGTTGATCCATGTGAAAAGATGTTTTGATGTTGAACATGGAAATACATCACCTGATTACCAGCCAATGATGTAAGCTGTTAACATGAATGAGAGGAATCACCGATAATGATAATGACCCTCAAGGTACGGTAGTACAATTCACGTGGTGCGAATACATGAGTCGATGTTGAACACCACGCAAAATCTCCCGGTCGAAGGCCATTGATGTAAACTTGTCACCGGTAAGTGAGAAACCTGCCATTGAGGCATGCAAGATTTAAAGTATTGAAAGGGTTGTTCCTAAGTCAACTTCTTGGATAATGAGCTGATGTTGACAAGAAGTGACCCATCATAGGAGGGACTTAATGAATCCCACATCTACGACATGAAACGAAGAAAATTATTTTGCAGAGGTGAAAACGATCTGATGATACCAGGTTCAGGGTGGCGGTCATGAAAGAATGAAGCGTGAAGGTATTGCAGCGGATGAGATGTAAGCTGGGTTGGTGAATTATCTGAGTGACTTCTCTTGAACATATCGGTGACACTGAAATGCATTGGTAGCGTTAATGCCAAAAATGGATGGTACGGAGGACTAATGGTGATATGACCAGTGAACGAAATAACCCAACCCAACTCAATCATGGTGATGGAGTGAAAGTGTCATGTTCAAGAGCGACCTACTACCAATAAAGTTTCTTCAAGTTTTCTTCCAAATTTTTCCCCAGTCATTGCTGACCAATACCTCTTTATTTTTGTCAAGCTTGAGGAGGATAACATATGCTTGTTCTATAATTTTCCCTTCGGGCATACCCGTTGCTATGTTTTAACGAGTCTAGAGACAGTGAAACTCACTCTTGTCTACATGGACAAGTTTGTCGCAATTGTTTTAACGAGCTTAACGACAAAGATAACTCAGTCATTTTCAATTTTAGAGAGTCTTAAAACAGACAAAAAGGAAACTCTAGTAATCCTTTTTCATAGTTTAATCCCTTAAGTCTGAAAAAAGTATAAAATAATACGAAAGGGATGACTTTTCGATAGTTTTAATGAGCCAAACAAGACAAGCACTCGACATTTTTGTGTAATGATCCCTTAGGTCCAAAAATATTAAAATCTAGAGGAGGGATGGCACTTCCGATCACTTTAACGAGCTAGAGAGGCCAATTGCTTGGCAATCTTTTTATATTTTACGAGTCAGATGAAAAGAGTTTAAAGGAGACTCGTTTTTTGAGGAACGAGTGATGTTTTCGAATAGCAGTTGGTTCTAGGCAAGGTTTGGAACTTTTCAATCACGACAGTGTAAAGAAGATGGCTAATAGAATCACTTGTCGCAAATGTTCCTCAAAAGGGGTAAACAATCAAATGGAGTCGTATGATTGGCTAAAAAAGAGCGGAGGTGATTGTAAGAACATGACGAAGGCTCAAAAGCTGATGATTATGCGATCGCAATGGTTATTTACTGAAGGATGGCTTCATTTTTTAATGAGCTTAAACTCTGGGGGAACATATGCTCATTGCAAGGTTTATTTTTTAATGAGCTTGAACTTTCCATAAAACTGCTCGTGCTAGTTGTATAATAAAGATGTCTCATCAATAGGTTCATTTTTTAGGGAGCTTGCCCCATTTGAAACTTTGCTCCACAACCCTTTTTTATGCAAGCTAGGAATGACCAACTACTATCCTAAGGGTGAATGAACTACTAGGTTTAGGTAGGAAAACTCTTCCTTTACTCTGCCGATGCCATTTGGCCCTTGCAAAGGTGAACGGTTGATCAGACCAATCACCTAACTTAAGCAGTTGAAGTTAGTAAAAAACTACCGGGTTAGAGTTACACTGGTCGCTTTTCACTTGCATGCGAAAAGGTTTGCATGCCCCCAGGTATAACAAAGTAGAGTTTCTAGGTCACCATACAAAAGTTCTTGTATTAGCAAGATTGTTCCACCCGTGTAGTAGACAAAACACTTCCTTGGCTCTGTCCATCGAAATGGACGAAGGTGATTCCAGTTCCAATCACCTAACCTTTGACAAGGGAATCCTATTCCAGTCTAATCCCATTTTCCTAAATGGATGGGTGTGTCAGACTAGTCATATATCCTTCACGAAAACCTACCTTATAACTGGGGTTTTCTTGCCGAAGCAGACCAGGCCGCATGGCTCCTAGGTTTAGTGACATTCACCAAATCACTCGCGCTCATCAGGTGGATTGACTGGAGATTGATGAGACATTCCTTGTGTGAAAATACCAGTTAGGGATGGCATTTGACTATTAGCTATGTCTGAACTAGGGAAAGAAAGCTGGTCTATGAGCTAGACCACTCTACTTTCATGTGGAAAACACAACACTCGAAAGAGTGAGGAAACAATGGCTCCCATGCTATAAATGTAGTCACATCCAAGGAGTAGATTGTAATCTAAAGGTCCTTGGACTATCATCACATTCAGGTAAACGGTTTTCCTTCTCAAAGTTATAGGCAAACTTGGAAGGATCCCTAATGGTCGACTGGTTCCTTTGTTGAAGCCCGATAAATTTCAAATCTCAAGCAGAAGCGATGGCGAACCAAGTGATTTCCAAGCAGTTGAGGAAATGATACTCATAGAAGCCCCTTCATCTATGATACTACCAACCATGATCATTCTGTAAGTTTGTACTATGATTTGGAATGGTACATTAGATGGTAGACGGGGTCTCCCTAGTATATTCCAATTGAAGGAAACGACTAGATTGCTTGGAGGAGGGACCAAATAAATGACCAGGTAAATCTCTGACAAAATTCCTTCCTGTGGTAAAGAAATGGGTAGATTGCCCCCAGGTTCATCGGATTCTATTTTGACGAAAAGAATTTGAACGGTGTCGTTCTCATTCTCTTTGGTGACTGTATCATCTGAAGGTAGACCTTCTGAAGACAAGACTGGGTTGACTGCCATCTTGACCTATTGACTTTGGTCCGGTGTGGACTCAGAGGGTTTATCTTCAACGATAGATGCTTCGATCAACCACAAAGTTGTGTCAGTCAGATTTTCAACTAGTGATGGACTCGGCAAGAGTTTCTTGTATCCAGGAGGAAGTCGTAGCAGTGAAGCAGGATGGTTATCCAAGACTCTTTTAGCTTCGTCTAGGAAGGGACAACGGTGGATGGCATGATCGCCTTCACACAGTATACAAGGAATTTTATATTTTCCGTTTTGTCCATTAAGTTCGTTTTCACTAGTTGACGGTGTACTTTCAACATGATCGTCAGAGGTTGAGGACACAAGATTGTGAAAGCAGGGAGACCAGTCCCTTAAGATCCATGGGATGCAAGGAAAATCTCGATGATAGTGGTCTCCCTTGAAAATGACACATGGAGAATTAGGTTTGCATGGTGCAGTGTGTGGATTTTTGCCAGACGATGCATGGTTGCCCCCTTTTGCCATTGGCTTCTTCTTCTTATTCTCCTTCCCTTTCTTCTTCTTCTCAGTTACTTGGTTTTTAGTTTTACTAGCTTCACCAAGCGAAGAGGAAGAAGGAGAGGGAGAAACAAATGAAGTAGAAGTTTGGGGGGTAACTCTAGTATCATCAAATCACTAATTTGATTGCTCAAGAATCATGGTGTTTTGAACAACAAAGGTCGAGAAAAGCCATACTAGCAGGCCAATTGTCAGTCCCAAAAGGGACAATGTGGCCATATGAGGTGCACCAACATCTCCCCAAGAGGAGAAGGGACTAGGATTCCCCCCAAAGGGAAATCCTTGGTTGGTGGATTCCATTTTCTCAACCTAAGACCAATGAGGGAACAATGATGTTATTCTAATTAAAATAAATTTTATGACGCTTTGACACAACTTGCTTTTTCGATTTTTAAGAGTCGAGAAAAAGCTAAAGATGACTCTAGTTGCCTTTGATTTTTAATAAGCCTGAAGTGACAAGCGCTCAGATGGACCTTTTCTTTTAAGGATTATGAAAGGGAACGAAAGTGACTACTCTGGAAATATAGACAGAGGGATTACCAAACCAATTGCAAAACTATAGAATACTTTTTAGGGTACGACAGTCAATCTTCCCGAATGCTATGTTCATTGCATTGCGATCGATAGAGCGGCAGACATGGCTTCCAAAGGATAAAGGATATAGCCTATTGTGGTCTCCCAATATATACTCGATGGTACGTGGGATTACAAGTCCATACTGGCACTTGTTGTCTCAAAGAGGAGGAATCACTCAACCTATGATGAAAGCGATAGTTACCAGGCTTTACGATGCTAGAATATGTCTCTAGCCTAGACTTCTAAATGTTGTGCGTTAGGTTCCAAAGCGTTTTTATGTTCATTAAAATTTATTTTACAGTTGATATTTCTTAAGATTTTTTCCTTTAAGGTTCACCACATGATGTAGATATACAATTCCTAAATATGCAATCTAAGATGATAAACAGTCATTTATTTTCTCTTTGCAATGAAAATCCTAGCTAATAAGGAAAGAGAAGCAAGATTCTTTCAACATAGAGCAGAGAGCACACACTAAGATGCACTGTCCTAAATCAATTTTCGCACGCTGTCTAAATGCAAATGCACATGCATGTATTTGTTTTTCGCTTTCTTAATGTGTAAATGACAAAAAGAATGCTAAGTACAGATCTGAACTAGTTTCTTTCAAAGCAATAGTACTAACAATTTTCTTTCCAAAAAATGAAAGGAAGACTAAGACGACACTTTGCAATTTCAAATTGAAAACTGCTTTCAACACTTGAAATACTATTAATTCAAATCAAATACAATGGAAAAAGTGTAATCGACTATCAAAAGAGGAAGACTCTTTTCTTTGACTGAAAACGACACTTGCGACACTTTCAAATGAAAAGACAACAGTTTGATCAAGCTACTATTTGCAAAGGAGAACTGTAAATGGAGAAAAATACGTAAAAACATTCACAATTCTTTGAATAATGGAAGCTGAATAATGCAAAGGAAGGGAGTTTCAATAGTGGTATATTGATCACAGAGAACAAAACTACTGAATAAAGCTGAAGGCAATGAAGAGAAAACCAAAATTTGGAGGTAGAAAGAGTCTTACGTAATCATCGCACCTGTAACACAGGGAAACAGGGATGCATCTCACCTGCAGCACATGGGAGGTGCGATGCATCCAGACTGCCAATGAGAGACAGTGCGATGGTCCAGGGATGAGACTGGGCTTGGTGTTTGCTCACAGTTTGCAGCTTAGTTCAGAGATTTAGGCTGAGCTAATGATAGGCAGTAAACACAAAGCATATGGGGTGATATAATGAGGTTACTTGAGCTACCACTAGGGCACTTAAGATGTTTGCAAGTCAGATGTTCAGTTCATAAACTAACCCGGAGATTGACTGAAGCAACGTTGATCTACTTTGCAGTTGCATAGAAAAATCAGTTCGAAGGCCAGTTGGCTTAACTTCAGGCTCCATCTGTAGTTTATAAAGAAAACAAATATAAACAAGAAAAAAAGCTATTCACTCACGAGCGAAGTCGCCATTTTGTTATCAGGAAAACTAGTGTCCATTCAGACCTGCTAGTCCACTAAGACAGGTAGCTATCTTAGAAACAAACAAACTAAAGTTACTTGTGTTTTCCTTTATGAGAAATAGATGAGAGAGAAGCAGAGAGTACCAACCTCAGTCTTTTGTTTGGCTCCTTGCTTGTTTCCTCTCCCCTTTGACAGAGCTTTGCCACTCTTTCCTTACTTGTCCCGCTTCAAAGAACAGTTGTAGAGTCAAAGCAGCATAATCCCATCAAAGCATAGAGATCTATAACCAAGTACAATATAGGATCAGATATATATTAACCATACAAATGCATATATCAATACAAGATTCAGAGATATACAAGAATATGGAGGAAAACTCAAACAACTTTATTGATAGAAGTAGTAGAAGAGAGGATTACAACCCATTGATCTGACCCAGCACCATCCTCCCAGCATGAAAGCCCTCTTCACCTCATGAAAAGCTAGATCACCCAACACTTTGATGTTCCACAGAAAAACCAACAACACTTCCTTACAAGATACAAATTCCAGCCCCTGGATCTCTAGGATGAGAGATCCATATATAGATATTTAGAGGTGGGTGAGTCAGCTTCTGGGTTTTTTATTAGTGTCATTTCTCTGATAGTTCTTGGTTCCACTTGGATATTTCATGATCTCTTACTCATCCCTGGGTGAATTCAGAGAGGCAAATTTCAAATGGGCAGTTTCTAGAAGATTCTTTGGGTTTCCACCTAGCCAACTGCCTCTGCCATTTGTCTGCTCTCACTCATTGCACCCTATAGAAGGGATTTTCAATATGCATCGTACTTTCTGCATGTAGTAGGTGAGATGCATCGCAGCCTTAGCACTAAGCAGTTTGTATAGTCCAATTTAGACCAGTTCTGAGTAGTTTTTCAGGGAGAACTTCTGGGAGATGATGTAATCAACTGACCTTGTTCCTTTAGAGTATGAAACAACACTTTTAGGGGCTTAGAAGCCCTTGGTTTATGGACATATGAGATTGGGGTTGCAGTGCCAAAATATGTCTATAACAGTTGCCCCCTAAAGCATGAGGTCATAAATCTTCTGATGTCGGGTGAAATGCTTTATCATGAGGATCCAAGTTTTACGAACTGGAAGGTGACCTGTAATAAGATACAATACAATACATTATTTTCATAATATTTTCATGATCTAGATGAGCCAAGCATTCCCATGCTCAGCTTCATAAATTCATTTTCATGTACATGGGATAGACAACTGTCTGTGTGGCAGACTGATGATTCTGGTAGAGCCATCATCCCTTAGCTTGGATGATTATCTGTGCAGCTATGATGTACATTTGATGTATTTATTTTCCTGAATATATCGCAGCTCGAATGGATGAAACTAGATCCGGGGTCTTCAAACTTGTTCAATGTTTGCCCGAAGTACAAGTCAATCCATGTGAAAAGATGTTCTGGTGTCGAACATGGAAAGACATCGCATGATTACCAGCCAATGATGTAAGTTGTTAATAGGTGTGAGAGGAATCACCAATAATGATAATGACCCCTCAAGGTATGACAGTACAATTCACGTGGTGCGAATACATGATTCGATGTCGAATACCACACAAAATCTCTCGGTCGAAGGCCATTGATGTAAACCTGTCACTGGTAAGTGAGAAACTTTCCATTGAGGCATGCAAGCTTCAAAGTACTGAAAGGGTTGTTCCTAAGTCAACTTCTTGGATAATGAGTTTATGTCGGCAAGAAGTGACCCATCATAGGAGGGCTTTAATGAATCCCACATCTATGACACAAAACGTAGCAAATGATTTTGCGTAGGTGAAAACGATCTGATGATACCAGGTTCAGGGTGGCGGTCATGAAAGAATGACGTGTGAAGGTATTGCAGCAGATGAGAAGTAAGTTGGGTTGGTGAATTCTCTGAGTGACTTCTCTTGAACATATCAGTGAAACTGAAATGGATTGGTAGCATTAACCCCAAAAATGGATGGTACGGAGGACCAATGGTGATATGACCGGTGAACGGAATAACCCAACCCGACTCAATCATGGTGATGGAGTGAAAGTGTCATGTTCAAGAGTGACCTGCTACCAATAAAGTTTCTTCAAGTTTTCTTCGCAATTTTTCCCAAGTCATTGCTGACTAGTACCTCTTTATTTTTTTCAAGCTTGAGGAGGACAACATATGCTTGTTCTATAATTTGCCCTTCGAGCAAACCCATTGCTATGTTTTAACGAGTCTAGCGATAATGAAACTCGCTCTTGTCTGCATGGACAAGTTTGTCGCTATTGTTTTAACAAGTTTAACAACAAAGATAACTCAGTCCTTTTTCAATTTTAGAGAGTCTGAAAAGAGACAGAAAGGAAACTCCAGTAATCCTTTTTCGTAGTATAATCCCTTAAGTTTGAAAAAGTATAAAATAATATGAAAGGGATGAATTTTCGATAGTTTTAATGAGCCGAACAAGACAAGCACTCGATCTTTTTGTGTAATGATCGCTCAGGTCCAAAAAGATTAAAATCTAGAGGAGGGATGGCACTTTCGATCACCTTAACGAGTTGGAGAGGCCAATTGCTCGGCAGTATTTTGATATTTTACGAGTCAAATGAAAAGAGCTTAAATGAGACTCATTTTTTGAGGAACGAGTGATGTTTTCAGATAGCAGCTAGTTCCAGGCAAGGTTTGGAACTTTTCAATCACCACAGTGTAAAGAAGATGGCTAATAGAATCACTCATCGTAGTTGTTCCTCAAAAGGGGTAAACAATCAAATGGAGGCGTATGATCGGCTAAAAAAGAGTGGAGGTGATGGTAAGAACATGACCAAGGCTCAAAAGCTGATGATTATGTGATCGCAATGGTTATTTACTGAAGGACGTGTTCATTTTTTAATGAGATTAAACTCTTTGGGAACATATGCTCATTGCTAGGTTTATTTTTTAATGAGCTTGAACTTCATGTAAAACTGCTCGTGCTAGTCGTATAATAAGGATGTCTCATCGATAGGTTCATGTTTTAGGGAGCTTGCCCCATTCAAAACTTTTCTTCATAGCCCTTTTTTATGCAAGCTAGGAATGACCAACTACTATCCTAAGGGTTAATGAACTATTGGGGCTAGGTAGGAAAACTCTTCCTTTACTTTGTCGGTGCCATTTGGCCCTTGCAAAGGTGAATGGTTGATCAGACCAATCACCTAACTTAAGCAGTTGAAGTTAGTAAAAAACTACGGGGTTAGAGTTACGCTGGTTGCTTTTCACTTGCATGAAAAAAGGTTTGCATGCCCCCAGGTATAACGATGTAGAGTTTCCAGGTTGCCATACAGAAGTTCTTGTATTAGCAAGATTGTTCCACCTATGTAGTAGACAAAACACTTCCTTGGCTCTGTCCATCGAAATGGACGAAGGTGATTCCAGTTCCAATCACCTAACCTTTGACGAGGGAATCCTATTCCAGTCTAATCCCATTTTCCTAAATGGACGGGTGTGTCAGACTAGTCATACATCCTTCACAGAAACCTACCTTATAACTAGGGTTTTCCTACCGAGGCAGACCAGGGCGCACACCTCCTAGGTTTAGTCACATTCACCAAATCACTCGTGCTCATCAAGTGGATTGACTGGAGATTGATGAGATATTCCTTGTGCAAAAAGACCAGTTAGGGATGGCACTTGAATATTAGCTATGTTTGAACTGGTGAATGAAAGCTAGTCTACAAGTTGGACCACTCTGCCTTCATGCGGAAAACACATCACTTGAAAGAGTGAGGAAACAATGGCTCCCATGCTATAAATGTAGTCATGCCCAAGGAGTAGATTGTAATCTAAAGGTCCTTCGACTACCATCACATTCAGGTAAACGGTTTTCCTTCTCAAAGTTATAGGCAAACTTGGAAGGATCCCTAACGGTTGACTAGTTCCTTTGTTGAAGCCCAATAGATTTCGAATCTCAGGTAGAAGCGATGGCGAACCAAGCGCTTTCCAAGCAGTTGAGGAAAGGATAATCACAGAAGCCCCTTCATCTATGATAGTACCAACCATGATCATTCTATAAGCTTTAAATATGATTCGTAATGGTACATTAGATGGTAGACGGGGTCTGCCTAGTAGATTCCAATTGAAGGAAACGACTAGATTGCTTGGAGTAGGGACCGAGTAAACGGTCGGGTAAATCTCTAAAAAACTTCATTCTTGTGGTAAAGGAATGGGTAGATTGCCCCCACGTTCATCGGATTCTGTGTTGACGAAAAGAATATGAACGGTGTCGTTCTCATTCTCTTTGGTGACTGTATCATCTGAAGGTAGACCTTCTGAAAACAAGACTAGGTCGACTGCCATCTCGACCTATTGAATTTGGTCTGGTGTGGACTCAGAGGGTTTATCTTCAACGATAGATGCTTCGACTGACCACAAAGGTGTGTCAGTCATATTTTCAACTAGTGATGGACTCGGCAAGAGTTTCTTGTATCCAGGAGGAAGCCGTATGCGGTGAAGCAGGACGGTTATCCAAGACTCTTTTAGCTTCGTCTAGGAAGGGACAACGGTGGATGGCATGATCGCCTTCACACAGTCTATAAGGAATTTTAATCTTCCTTTTTGTCCATTGACTTCGTTTTCACTAGTTGATGGTGTACTTTCAACATGATTGTTAGAGGTTGAGGACATTGGATTGTGCAAGCAGGGAGACCAATCCCTTAAGATTCATGGGATGAAAGAACAATCTCGATGATAGTGGTATCCCTTGCAAATGACACATTGATATTTAGGTTTGGATGGTGCGGTGTGTGGATTTTCACCAGACGATGCATGGTTGCCCCCTTTTACTGTTGGCTTCTTCTTCTTCTTCTCCTTCCCTTTCTTCTTCTTCTCGGTTACTTGGTTTTTAGTTTTACTAGCTTCACCAAGCAAAGAGGAAGAAGGAGAGGGAGAAAAAAATGAAGTAGAAGGTTGGGGGGTAACTCTAGTATCATCTGGTTGCTGATTTGGTTGCTCAGGAATCATGGTGTTTTGAACGACAGAGGTCAAGAAAAGCCATACTAGCAGGCCAATTGTTAGTCTTGGAAGGGGCAATGTGGCCATATGAGGTGCACCAACATCTCCCCAAGAGGAGAAGGGACTAGGATTCCCCCCAAGGGGAAATCCTTGGTTGGTGGACTCCATTTTCTCAACCTAAGACCAACGAGGGAACAGTGATGTTATTCCGATTAAAATAAGTTTTATGACGCTTTGACACAACTTGCTTTTTCAATTTTTAAGAGTCGATAAAAAGCTAAAGATGACTCTAGTCACCTTCAATTTTTAATAAGCCTGAAGTAACAAGTGCTCAGATGGACCTTTTCTTTTAAGAAGTTTGAAAAGGAACAAAAGTGACTACTCTGGAAATATAGACAGAGGGATTACCAAACCAATCGCAAAACTACATAATACTTTTACGGTATGGCAGTCAATCTTCCTGAATGTTGTGTTTAGTGCATTGTGATCAATAGGGAAGTAGACACAGCTTCCTAAGGATAAAGGATATAGCCTATTGTGGTCTCCCAATATATACTCGACGGTATGTGGGAGTACAAGTCCGTACTGGCACTTTTCATCTCAAAGAGGAGGAATCACCCAACCTACGATGAAAGCGATAGCTACCAGGCTTTACGACACTGGAATATGTCTATAGCCTAGACTTCTAAATGTTGTGCGTTAGGTTGCAAAGCATTTTTATGTTCATTAAAATTTATTTTACAGTTGATATTTCTTAAGAATTTTTCCTTTAAGATTCGCCATGTGATGTAGATATACAATTCCTAAATATGCAATCTAAGATGATAAACAGTTGTTTATTTTCTTTTTGCAATGAAATTCCTAGCTACTAAGGAAAGAGAAGCAAGATTCTTTCAACATAGAGTAGAGAGCACACACTAAGATGCACTGTCCTAAATCAATTTTCGCACGCTGTCTAAATGCAAATGCACATGCATGTATTTGTTTTTCGCTTTCTTAATGTGTGAATGACAAAAAGAATGCAAGTATAGATCTGAACTATTTTCTTTCAAAGCGACAGTACTAACAACTTTCTTTTCAAAAAACGAAAGGAAGACTAAGACCACACTTTGCGATTTTGAATTGAAAACTGCTTTTGACACTTGAAATACTATTAATTCAAATCAAATATAATGGAAAAAATGTAATCAACTATCAAAAGAGGAAGAATCTTTTCTTTGACTGAAAACGACATTTACGACACTTTCAAATCAAAAGATGACAGTTCGATCAAGCTACAATTTGCAAAGGAGAACTGTAAATGGTGAAAAATACATAAAAACATTCACAATTATTTTAACAATGGAGGTTGAATAATGCAAAGGAAGGGAGTTTCAACAGTGTATACTGATCACAGACAACAAAACTACTAAATAAATCTGAAGACAATGAAGAGAAAACCAAAATCTGGAGGCAGAACAGTCTTACCTAAACACCGCACCTGTAACACAGGGAAATAGGGATGCATCTCACCTGCAGCACACGGGACGTGTGATGCATCCAGGCTACCAATAAGAGATAGTACGATGGTCCAGGGATGAGACTGGGCTTGGTTTTTGCTCACAGTTTGTAGCTTAGTTCAGGGATTTAGGTTGAGCTAATGATAGGCAGTAAACACAAAGCATAGGGGTTGATCTAATGAGGTTACTTGAGCTACCACCATGGCAATTAAGATGTTTGCAAGTCAAATATTCATTTCATAAACTAACCCAAAGATTGACTGAAGCAACGTTGATCTACTTTGCAGTCGCATAGCAAAAGTAGTTCGAAGGCTAGCTGGCTTAACTTTAGGCTCCATTTGTACTTTATAAAGCAAACAAATATAAACAAGAAAACAAGCTATTTGCTCCCCAGCGGAGTCGCCATTTTGTTATCAGGAAAACTAGTGTCCATTCAGAGCTGCTAGTCCCACTAAGATGGGTAGCTATCTTAGAAACAAACAAACTAAAGTTACTTCTGTTTTCCTTTATGAGAAATAGATGAGAGAGAAGCAGAGAGTACCAACCTCAGTCTTTCGCTTGGCTCCTTGCTTGTTTCCTCTCCCCTTTGACAGAGCTTTGCCACTCTTTCCTTACTTGTCCCACTTTAAAGAACACTTGTAGAGTCAAAGCAGCATAATGCCATCAAAACATAGAGATCTATAACCATAAATAATATAGGATCAAATATATATTAACCATACAAATGCATATATCAATACAAGATTCAGAGATATAAAAGAATATGGAGGAAAAGTCAAATAGCTTTATTGATAGAAGTAGTAGAAGAGAGGATTACAACCCATTGATTTGACCCAGCGCCATCCTCCCAGCATGAAAGCCCTCTTCACCTCATGAAAAGCTATATCACCCAACACTATGATGTTCCACAGAGAAACCAACAGCACTTCCTTACAAGATACAAAATTCCAGCCCTTGGATCTCTAGGATGAGGGATCCATATATAGATATTTGCAGGTGGGTGAGTCAGCTTCTGGGATTTTGATTAGTGTCATTTATCTGATAGTTATTGGTTCCACTTGGAGATTTCATGATCTCTCACTCATCTCTGGGTGAATTCAGAGAGGCATGTGTCAAATGAGCAGTTTCTAGAAGATTCTCTGTGTTTCCACATAGCAAACTGCCTCTGCCATTTGTCTTCTCTTGCTCATCGCACCCTATAGAAGGGCTTTTCAGTATGCATCATGCCCTCTATGTGTAATAGGTGAGATGCATCGCATCCTCAGCATGGAGCAGTCTGTATGTTCCAATTTTGACCAGTTCTAGGCAGTTTTTCAAGGAGAACTTTTGGGAAATGAAGTAATTAGCTAAACCTGTTCCTTTAGGGTATGAAACAACACTTATAGGGGCTTAGAAGCCATTAGTTTATGGACATATGTGATTGGGGTTGCAGTGCCCAAATATGTCTATAACATAAGGATATGGTTGCGATGCCAGGTATTGGAAAGGTGACGAGGGAGACCACTGATTCCAAGGTGAAGGATATTGTGCAGGAGCAGGGGTAGAGTACTTCCATGGAAATTGTTGAACATTATGTGTATTATTCCATCGATAGAAAGAAGAGAAGTCTTGAGGCATACCTGGGGGTCATGATTTCCATGGTTTCCTAGATCCAATGAAGTAAGAAGGTTTAACCTCCTCACTTGATTCCTTAAGCACGACTTTCAATATGGGAAGCTCCAAGCAATGACCCGTGGAAAGCTCTAGATCACAGATGTTGCATAAGCCAATGTTGTTTACCCTACATTCCTTTTGGGAATGCTTGTCCTTGCATATCGGGCAGAACAAGACTAAAGTTGCATCAACCTCGCTTTTTGCTTTCTTCACTTGTGCCGTCGTTATTTGAGAAGACATGATACTAAGAAGATAGGTTTTAAGATTCTCGAACAAGTTTCCAATTTTCGCCCTGGTCACACCACCATTTTGCAAATATCTGTACCTAGGTAGAGGCATCTCGTACCATGCTTCTCCCCTTTGACGATCCTCTAGAGCTTGTTAAACAAAGCTTTATTATCTCGAGAAATGGTTCTTGAGATATGTCCCCCTTTCCTAGTAGATTCAGGGTATCAAGGGAGTCATCTCTCATTCCCCTTATGAATATGGTCTTCAAGTTTTCTTGATATAAGACACTGTGTTTAGATCTATGCAAATTGTAACGGAATCGCTCCACATAGTCCTCCATGTTGGGAATATT
>APFE031027169.1:2072-20642 GCA_000404065.3 Pinus taeda | reverse complement strand
AATTATTATCAATGTCTGTATAATGATAGAAGTAAACAAAAGGAACACAAATGCACACAATTTTTAAGGTGAAAACCCCCTCCAGGACAGAAACCACCTAAACGCTTTTCTAATAATTATTTAATCTTCAACTCCAATTGAAAAGAAAGCTCCAACTTCCTAGCATTCTTCTCCAACTCCCACTGGATGGACGCTCCAATGCTTGAGATTCTTCAGAGGTCAACTCAACGGATGCCCCAACACCCAATGAGCTACAATTCACCTTAGCACCACCCTACCACCCTGAATTTTTCACCAGCTTGAACCTGTTGGTGACTTCATCCACCAACCTAGCACCACCTTACCACCCTATACAAGAATAAAAGAAGAATGGACTCCCATACCAGGTAAAATGGTCCACTTTATAATGATATAGAATGATGTAGAAGAAGAAAACACACTAGACCATAACCCCAACTATGACACAACCACATAATGATGATCCTATACCTCTCGACACTGCCTCTTCAACTCTTGGCAGATAAACACTTGTATAACTTTTACAATGATGCGTTTACAATGACTCTGTACAATGATACTTTTACAATGACTGTATGCATTGTTGCCCACTTGAAGACTTCATTTGCTGAACTTATTGCTATTGTTCCACACCTTTATTGCTGCTCTTGTCATGCTACCCTTTCTCACTCTTTAGAACACTATATTATGCATTGAGTCTTCTCTTCATGAATATATAGTACCTGCAAAAAGTCTTCAAGGAAGTACCCATGACATGATAATATCAAAACTTACCTCATCCTAGAGAGCATATGTCAGTGCTAAACAAAAAAAAAAATTATAATACAAAGAACCTAATGCAATTAAGAGATGAACATGCATATACAGAAGATACTTACCTGGAGCTTACCTCCTTGCATCATTTTGCTACACCTTGCTCTTTGCCAGCCTAGAAAGTCTGGTTGTTTGCACCCCTTGACAACACTTGATCTAGTTCTTTTTTCTTGCATTCTAGGAGAACGATATGGAATCTGATGCATCTCTATGATTTCAGATCCCCAATATTTTATCTTTTCTCTTGTAGTAGCCCTCTAAGTCTTCTTTCCAATGCCACAAGCCTGACCCAATTTGGATTCTTCAAGGCAAAGTTATGCCCAATCTTTCACAATGACCTAATTATGGAGTAGTTCAGTAGAGAGAATTTATACGATGTACCTTGTGTCATTGTTTCCTCCTTTGGCTCTTAAATTGATACACATAAAACTAAAATATGTGCAATATCCACCACAGTTTACAGAATTCCAATCTGCTTCTCAGAGAGAGAGTTACGACAATTTTCCCAAGGTCACCTCTTTGAGATGAAATTCGGGAGCCTTCAAAAACCCTAAGTTCCACATATCACATCTCCGGACATATAGCAAAAAAAGATCTGAAATTCAGTCAAGACGTTTAGTAGGATTTCGGCTCAAATGGGTTTTAATTTCAGCATCTAAGACTTCGCAAAAATAAAGTTATAGTGAAAATTCCATGATCACTACTTTTGGAGGATATATGATATTTCTTTTTATAGAGTTGATAGGGGCTTCTATAGAGAATGCTAGAGGGATTTTAGGAGCTTAAAAAATTGTTAATTATTGACTATTCAATGAACAAAATCAATGATAAATGCCATGCCACAACCCCTGGGGTTTTAGCCCACTAATTAGGGTTAGTAACTTCAATCTTGAATAACTTACAAACCGTTAGGAATTACAAGGAGAGCTATATACCGATAGAAATATATTTTTGAGTAGTATTCCTATAATGGTTATGAGACAAGAAACAATGAATGATGATGCCCAATGTGCCATGGAATTTTAGGGTCATCCTTGGTGGTGCTTGGGTTGACATCAATGCAACCTCAGATCATCTTTGGATCAACATTCTCCCCCTTTGGCATTGATGGCAACACAAGTACTCCCCCTACAATCAGGGCACCTCTTCCTACTACCTTCTCTCCCCTTTTGAAATCAATGGCAAAGGGTAACTCCGCTTGACACATAACCATCCTACAGACATGTACACACTTCCACTCCCCCTTTATTTTTAGAATAAGGAAAATATAATGAGAACTTAGGAGAATCCCAATATTCTAGTGAAGATATTCAAATGCTTCACGAGGTAAAGGTTTAGTGAAGATATCTGTGATTTGTTCTTTTGTACCAACATATTCAAGTTTGATATTCTTTTCATCGATTTGTTCTCTAACAAAATGATATTTGATCGAAATTTGTTTTGTTTTTAAATGCATGACAAGATTCTTGGAGATCCTAATGGCACTAGTGTTATCACAGAATATGGGAATAGGCTCACTAAATTTTACTTGAAGATCTTCCAAAGTTTGTTTCATTCAAAGAACTTGAGTACAACAAGTTGTCGCTGAGATGTATTCTGCTCCCACTATAGATAACGAGATTGAAGTTTTCTTTTTGCTCAACCATGATACGAGACAACCACTTAGATAGAATGATGCTCCACAAGTACTCTTACGGTCATCAACGCTTCCTTCCCAATCTACATCTGTAAAGGCTTGAATAATGATATTTTTTCCCTTGGGATACCACAATCCATATTTTGTTGTGCCCTTTAGATATCTAAGAATTATTTTGAAAACAATAATATGTGATTCTTTTGGTGTTGCTTGGAATGTTGCTACGTGTCCAACTGCTTGCATAACATCTTGTTGGGAGGCTGTTACATATAGAAGACTACCAATCATAGATCTGTACAACCTCTGATCCCTATCCTTAGATGAGTCATGTATGCTCAATTTGCAACCTATTACCATCAGAGTGAAGATAGGTTTGCAATATTCCATTTTGAATTTCTTGAGCATTTCCTTGATGTACTTGGCTTCATATATAAATATTCATTTCTTTTACTAAGATATTTGAAGCTCTAAGAAGTATGTCAACTCACCAAGTAAATACATCTCGAACTCACTTTGCATCTTTGTAGAAAAGTTATTACTTAATCGGTCATCATTGCTACCAAAGATTATATCACCCACATATACCTCAACGACTGTTAAATTATCTTTATCTATTTGTGTGTAAAGATTGCCATCAACAATACCTTTCTTGAACCCTTATTGATGTATATATCCATCAAGACGAGTATACCATGCTTTAAGAGCTTGCTTGAGACCATATAGAGCCTTATTTAACCTGCAAACATAGTCTTCTTTTTCTGATAGTAGAAAACCTTTAGGTTGTTCGATGTAAACTTCTTCTTCTAATTTGCCATTCAAAAATGTTGACTTAAGATCCATTTGGTAGACTTATATTTTTCTCGAACATGCATAGGCGAGAAACATCCGAATGACTTCCATTCTCGCAACTGGTGCAAATGTTACATTGAAATCAATTCCTTCCACTTGTGCATAGCCTTTGCAAACCAATATTGCTTTGTTTCTGGGTCCCTATCCATCTTCATTCAATTTGTTCCTGAACACCCATTTAGTCCCAATGACATTTTTATTTTTTGGTCGTGGAAATAATTCCCAAGTGTTATTCTTCTCGATTTGATCAAATTCTTCATTCATAGGTACTACCCAATGTTCATTCTAGTTGGCTTCCTAAAAAATACTAGGCTCAAAGGTTGCTAGAAGAGCAATGTGAGCTTGTTGTGATGATCGAAGTTGTTGACATTTTCTTGTTCCAATTCCTTCATTTATGTCACCAATGATTTGATTTGATGGATAGTTCTTTTGAATCCATTCCTTTGTTCTCTTTGGAGGAGCTTCTTGTTGTTGTTCCTATATATCTTGTTGACCATTATTTACTTCTTCATGGTTGACATTTGCTTCTTGTTCTAGAATTTTCTCTGTACCTTTTTCAATCTTTGTCTCAAGTTTCAAAGATTCTAGATCCTCATCATTATTCGTTAGAACATCATCATTGTCAAATGTAACATTTATGCTTTCCACTATCTGTTTTCGTCTTAGACTATGGCATTTATAGGCCTTTCATTTGCATGAGTAACTGACAAAGATACTTTTGTCAACATGTGATTCAAACTTAAGCAGCTTTTGATCTTCTCTTTTGATATAACATTTGCTTAAGAAGATTGTGAAATATTTTACATTAGTCAGTTTTCCTTTCCATAATTCATATGGGGTCTTATTACAATTATTTCTCTGAAGACTTCTGCTCATAATGAAGATTGTCGTATCAATTGCTTGAACCCAGAATTTTTCATCCAATTTTGAGTCCTTCAGTATTGTTCTACCCATTTCCTGTATGGTTCTGTTCTTTCTTTTAGCAACACCATTTTGCTGAGGTGTTTGTGCTGTTAAAAATGGCCTTTTTATTCCATTTTAGTCACAATATTGGTGAAATAATTTGGAAGTAAATTCTTCACCATTATTTGATCATAGACACTTTATTTTCAAATCAGTTTCATTTTCGACCAACTCCTTCTATATCTTAAAGTACTCAAATGCTTCAGATTTTTTCTATAGGAAAATGACTGCTGTCATCTTGGCATAGTCATCTATCATTAACATAAAATATAATTCTCCATCTGAGCTTTTTGTTCTCATAGGACCAAATAGATTCGTATGTATCAATTCCCATGG
Organism: Pinus taeda; assembly: GCA_000404065.3. Classification (NCBI taxonomy): domain Eukaryota; kingdom Viridiplantae; phylum Streptophyta; class Pinopsida; order Pinales; family Pinaceae; genus Pinus; species Pinus taeda. The sequence goes on along the minus strand of APFE031027169.1, from coordinate 16,027 downwards.
ATGTGATGCAAAGTATTATTTTGTTTTAAATCCAAATTTTGTCTGCTTTGCGTGCCGACAGGCCTCAGAATACAGTGCTTTTTGCCGGATTTTACAGTCTCCTTGCTCAGCATTTACAAAAGTACAGCTTCTATCTGGACAGCGGCCGATGTAAATGGATCCTTTGACGACCGTTTAGCGGAGGTTGAGTTTTAACCAACGATGGGATGCATTAAGAAGAAAGACAGCCCGATCCATGAAACTCCAACAAAAATCTGGAAGCCTATTGCTCATTTCAGCTATGGTTTCCTAAACTACCAATAAATCTGATTACGGTAGAAAGAATACGTTATCACAATGAGATCTCAGGAGTTCACAATTCTCATGAGGAAAGGAACTTTCTTCTCGTATGGGACTTTGAACTAATTTGTAGCACATCCATAAACAAGATCGCTTCTTTCAATTTTGGATGATTCGAAAAGATATGATCGTTGAAATCAAAGGCGGAGAAATTATCATAACTATGGGGTAGTAGTTAAACTACGCCATAGTTATATATATATATATTATATATATATATATTTCATTCAACTGGTTAATCAGATGAACTATGGGGTAGTAGTTAAACTACCCCATAGTTATATATATATATATATATTTCCTCCAATTATCATCATTGACAGCATTATGTCCCTATGGCACTCGATATATGGACCTCCATAATGTCTCGAATGCGCAACATGCTCTCCATCTGTTTATTTCTGAAAAAACATATGTATTTTTTGATATATAACAGGACACATATGCATCTATATGCTAGATATGATCACATGTGATCACATGATATACTCTTTTGAGCATGTTATACTCAACATATGTTTCATATATTTTCTCAATATAATATAATACATATCATGCTTTTTTTCTTCTGAAAAAAATATATATATATTTCATTCAACTGGTTAAGCAGATGAACTAATGATTCGAGCTATAAAAAATTGATGTTGAAAGCGAAGGAAAAGCTAATTTATAAAAAATGTGGCGAGTTAATCGATATGATGTATATGTAAATTTGTACCCAGCTTCCATTTTCCTTGGTCTCCAATGCACCTCTTATATGTTCATAGAAGTTACAGTTTGTCTTTTAGCTGCAGCTCCATCTGTAAATGGAAGAGTTGAGAGGTTCAGATTTTTGTGATGTTGAAACTTGTTGATGTGGGTAGCCAACAGGATAATGATGTGAGACCAGTTCAAAGAGAACTTACCTAAACTTATCCAAAGCAGTCATATCGGTAGCTTGAGAAAGACACGCATCACCATTTACCTAATCCAAAAGCAGTCATATCGACACGCATCACCATTTACCTAATCCAAACGACTGAGATGTTGGTCTTTCACATCAGTATGTTTTTAATTTATCCAAAACAGTCATATCGGTAGCTTTAGAAAGACACGCATCACCATTTACCTAGATGTTTTTAAGGTCATTTCAGTACAAGTGAACAAGATACTTGTATAAAAATGTTTTAGTTTAATTATTCTATGTGTTGGGCTTTTAGTTTAATTTTGTTTAAGAATTTGTGAAATCTATACTCATCAAATTTATTTTGTAAATATGTGTAATAAATTTTATTGTTTAAAAAAGAAAAAATTACAATTTCATGTGAGATTGGCCAAAATTGAGAAGAATTAAATTTAGGTTAAAAGTTTTTCTTTTCATTAATTTGTTATAAGTTTCAATTTAATGAAGATGGAAATTAGTATTGATAAAATTCAGTTTATCAAGATATTATAGTTTATTATATCAAAGTATTATAGTTCATTAATAACCGTGATCTAGAATAATTTATTATTCTCTGATAGTCAATGATTTTAAAACATTAATCACACCTCACAATAGAAAAATCACTACCAAAAAAGGACACCAATGAACTTTAGATTAACAATTTAATTATTTCTTAGACAATTAATTTAATGTGGTAAATGAAAAAATCAAATTTTTAAATGTGACAAAAGTAAAACAAAATTTAAAATTTTTAATGGGCCATAGGCCACATTAAAATTTAATGTGAAAGCACAAATCCTCTTTTGATTTAATTCTTTTAGGAATTTTAAAGTTACATAAATATTTTTTTTAATTTTTAGATTTTAAATGTTTTATTTATTTATTTATTTATTTTTAATTTAAACAAAAATAAATAAATAAAGGAAAAGAAATTAAAAATGAAACCTTAACCAAAAAGTAAATTTTTTTATTTTTTTACTTTTATAAAACATTGAACATTCAACCAAAGTTAAAAATAAAATAAAATCAAAATTGAAATCAAAATGAAACTAACTAAACTAAAAAAATATAAAATTAGAACCTAAACCTAACCTAACACATAAATAAAAAAGAAAAAGTTGAATGTTTGGTGTTGTGTGTGCTAGTGTAAGCTTGGATGGTGGCGGGAGCTAAGGGATGTGTTGAAGAGGAAAGGAGAGGAGTCGACAAGGGGTTTGGGCAGTGAGGGATTGCAGGGAAGACACAACAGAGAGAGGAGGGCAACATGCAGAGATGGACGCAAGTATATAATGAGTTGCAGATGGTAGGAGTTGGGATCGACAGCGGTAGGAGAGGAATATGACAGCGGGATGAAGAGCTACAAGGGAGAATCTATGGGTAGGAGTAGAGATGGGTTAGCAAGGAAACGATGGATGCAGATAGCAACATAGAGGGACGACGTTTAGCAAGCGCTGAGCAGGGATTAGGAAGGAATAAATCATGGGAGGTTTCTTGTAGGTTCGAGATGCAAGAAAGAAAACAAATGCAACAAAAAGAGAGAGTAGCCTATGGAGGAGAAGTTATGGCTCAATGAGATGAGTGCTTTTTGCAGGTTTAATGGAAAATGCAGGTAACATTAAAGGATTGTGGGCTTTTCTTAAAAGAAATATTGAAATTTTCTGTAGTAAGAAGAATAAAAAGAAAGACCCAAGCAACATTTCGAGGTAGCCAATGATAGCCTCAAGAAACCCAAAATAAACCCAGAAAAATCAAATTCCACATCAATATATTTTTTATGCTTGAGATTTGTCCCTGAAACCCTCATGAAAATTTCCAGATCTAAGAATTTTATAACCCTTGAACTATAAGAATTTGAATAATATCTCTGCAAAATTATGTTGATAAATCCCTAGAGATCTAGATCTTACCCTCGAAGGCTTAGATATGGACTTTACAAAAATTTATTTCTTAGATTTATAGCTGCATGAAAACAAGAAAACACCCAAATGATATGTACAATGATAAAAAATAAAACCCAGAATAACCCACGTTATAAAAAATAATCACGAAATTTACAGACTGAATGCTCTAATTAGCCAGATCTATCATTATGTTGCACAAAAAATAATTTTTAAAATTTTAAAGGAGATGTTAACTCGAAACCCTTTGTGCATCATCAACGAAAAATCTTATGAGAAGCCCGGAGCTAATTTAGCTGGGTTCTTCTCAGAACATAGATTGGGAGTTGGCTGGTCCAACCGAAAACTTCCCCTAACGCCCGAGGATCTAAAATCAAGATTTCCTTGCAAAACTCAATCCATCCATTAAAAATAAAGAGATAAAATAATAAAACTCAAACAAATAGAGATACCTGCTATTACATTCAAAATTTAGATTATTATTCAAACTCCAACGACTGAGAAAGATACCTGTACTCAAATCACTCTTTAGAAGCTATCATCAATAGCTTTAGAAACAAATATGCATGAAAAAAACACATATTATAGTATTCCCATGAAGAGCAATACGAGCAGAACTTAACCCCAAAGTCTTTCTTTATTATCCATAAATATTACATAAGAGCTTCTTGCTAAGCATACGACTCAAAGGTCAAATAAATTGACTGACAAATGACCTCCTATTTAAAGATAAATCCTCCAACAACTAGTTCGAGTGATCCTTGTCAAAGCAGTCTCGATCGTTGATGAAGATTACAGTTTCTTTTAATTTCATTCATCGAAATATTTAAATATTTGGGGAAATTTGAAAGTTTTCATTAAACACATTTGACTTAATTTCCCTAGAAATTTGACTTTGACTTAACCCCCGAGGATCAAAAGTTTAAAATTTAGCAAAATAATTAATTTACCTCAGTTCAAGGACCTTTTAAAATTTAATTTTGAAGGACCGACAAATTTTTCCTTTGTTGAATTTAAATTTACCGATGACCTATAATTAATTAAATTTCTAGCTTAGGATTTAAATTAATTTTTGGTCAGAAAATTTAATTAATTAACCTATGAGGGGATAAATTATTTTTTTGAACCCCAAAAACACTTTACATAATGATTTTCATATTTTTTACATCATAAGGGGGAAAACCCATTTGTAATAAACGCTCACAGACTACCCATTTCCGCTACACAAATATAATCCAGCATGCCAAGAAATTTGTAATAAAATGACCTAACCAAATAGTTAGGATTATTCCCAAATTATTTTTACATAGACTCGATCTAAAACACTAGGACTCGTCTAAGATCCTGGCGACAAAATCCATTCTAGCTTTAGGGTAAGACTAGAGGAAAACTCTATCAACCATCCGAGAATGGATCAGCGAGACAAAAAACCTCTGAGAATGAACATCGTCACTAGAAAAGTAGGTTTACCTAGGTCGTTACATACATGACACATATTTGTTGAGAATATTTACATTATACATATCCAGAAAGGGTTTACATAACATCTTGGAAGTCAAGCTAATGATGACATCTTGACGACATGGACACATAGATCAAGTGCTATCCATTTTGCAAAAAAAGAGGGTGTATTGCTATGGGTCGTTGGCATGTAGTTTTCAACATCTGGCTCTACTTTGGGACACGTTGTTGGATCAAAGGAATGTGAGAATCTAGAATCTGCATCAATGCAACACACAATATAACATAAGTAGCATCCATCCAAAAATCATCATGTAACATTATGCACAGGAAAGATATAAGCTCTTCATTTATTAACTATCGTAATAACATGAAAAATAAAAATCTAACTATAAAATGAAATATTGAAATAACAGGGTATAAGGTTAGAAATACAATACAAATATGCCCCATGGCATCACATGCGTTCAATATAGTGCATACTGAGCATTTTCCTTCTTTCGGGAAAATTTGTTCGTTGTTTCTTGGATGTGCCATGTCCAATCCTACACACGGCAGGACTTTTTCCTATCTGAAAATCAAGCCGATTGCGACCATGAGATGGATCAAACCACTTTCTCATTCTCATTCTCTTTCACTTTTTATTTGTGGTAGGCTGTGATGTTAATGATGATGTGGTCGGTGCATAACTTCCTTCCTAATTCGAAAAACACTCATATGGAAAGTTTGGAATGTTCAAGATTTCTATGACTTGTGCTTCTTTATGAACCTGATCTATTATGACTGGTGGATCAACCATGTAAGAATCAACCCGATTCTTATTAATTTCGATTTTATCTGATTCACCTTCAAATAACCACTTTTTAATTGAACAAATGACCTCCTCATAATAAGATGGAGCTTGCTGCAGCAGACAGGGAGGTTTATGATCTGTTGGCGTTTCCTTGTTTCTTTCATCCTCTGACCGATGGTGAAATTTCTGTACCTGTATCTTTTCCATTTTTATGGCATCCATCCGGCTATATTGTTCAAGCTTCATAGCACTAACTTCCTTGGTGTGGTTTTACTCCATGGTCATAACCTATTTTGAAGACATATCTAACCAACTTCCATGTCCTTTATAATTTTATTGTTCTTTTCTTTCATGCCCATGAAGTATTTTTGCATATAGTTTATACCTTTATTATGATTTTCTTGCATGGTAGCTATATGATTATTATAATCGAATCTCATGATGGTCATTTGTTCATCCATATTCGACAATATGTTTTGAACCAAACTTATTTCTTCTTGATAACTTGCTTTCATGGTTATCACTTGATTTGAATGATTGAATTCCATGATCGTTATCTTTTCCTCTAGCGCTGATAACTTGCTTTGCATAAAATTAATTACCCTGGCATGATCATCTGTTAATCTTTCTTGCTTAAGTTCCATATCTTTAATAAATTGAGCTTGATTAACTTCTGCATTCTTTCTTACTTGAGTTGGATTTAACTTTATGTCTTTAACCATTTGAATTAACTCCTTGAAATAATTTTCAACTTCTATAGTTTCCTTTACTTCAACTTTCTCTTTTACCTATTCTTTATCTCCATATCTATCTTCAAAGGCATCAATGATTGATTGTAGAGAATCAAAAGTGTTATCAGGGAAATTAACAAACCAATCTAAAGCATCTCTAGATAAGGTGAGAACGAAAATCTTCATTTTCACATCTTCATATTTAGAATATGGGTGACACTTGCTCTTACAGAGCCTGACATTCTGAAGGTGATTTTCGACAGTAAAAGCATTGTAATATTGAAAAGGAGGAAATTCATCGATGGCTTCACCCAAAAGATAAGAATAACTATGCTGGTTTCCCTGAAGATTAGTGAAATCACAAGGAGAAAACAAGTCAAAATCCATGATGACTTATTTAACGGGAAAAAGATGGGCCAAATGGATATTAGAGAGAGAGAGAGATCCTTGCACAAGAAAACCAAAACATCTACAAGAAGCGAGATTTTAGTAGAAATTCTTGTAATAAATGGAAGAAGTGGAGTCACCACTTAAGCATGAATGTCTCACAAAGTTTCCAAAGGTTAAACCAAAACGTTAGTGGATGGAAGCAGATGGATATTTAGGGAGGGCTCCTCATCTAGGATTAAATGAATAAATTAGTGGAGTCGCCACCCAAACAGGAAACCAACCAGAATGTCCAGGTGAAGAAAGTGAAGATGAAAGGATTAGATGGGAGAGATGATGAGAGTTAGGATGGTTAGAAATGAAGAGATGAAATGATGCCAAGAAAATGAGATGAAATGTCGTAAAGCCAAATTCCAATAAATTTTTCCTTGTGGCAATGCCAAGAAGTGTTGGCTTTGCTGGCTTGAATGAGAGATGAGAACTGAGAATAATGAGGAGGAAATGTCGTTGAAATGCCGAGAATAAAATATCTCTAGTAATGACACCAAAAAATGTTATGTCCCTTAATGGGGTAATGAATAACGATGAGGTGATTAAAATGATGTCGAGGAAACCAAGGAAATAAAATACTCTATCCCTAGCAATGACGCCAAAAAATGTTGTGCCACTTGATGGGCTAATGAATAAAGATGAGGTGATTAAAATGATGTCGAGGAAACCAAGGACAAAAAAAACTCTATCCCATGCAATGACGCGAGGACAAATTTGTTCGAATTTTTGTTACACAACTAGAATAAAATCTTGGTGGAAGGAGAATCAATTTGGCTAGCTATCACTCTGCTTAGTCAAACTAAAAGGCCAAATGACCTTTTTTCTAAATACTTTTTTTTATATCATTTTTGTGCAAAATCTATAGATATTTTTAAACATAATAAGTTTTGAGTGGTTTAATCTACAAAAAATGCATTAGTGGTGTTGAATCCATTTATGCGTTCAAAAAAATGCATTTTAAACAATAAAAAATAACAATCTTACTAAAAATTATATTGTTGGATTCCCAAAATATCATTTGGTCTATTAGTTAGACTACACCCTACCACTCTAACTATTGTACTATCTTGTTTACCTTACCATACTAAATTGTGTTCATTTATTTTAATGTGTAACCATTGTTAATATATTTGTATTATTTTTTATATTGACACTCAAGCATAAATTGAAGCACTATACCTGTGTTATCTATATCAAAAAAAATTATTGTTATTCCTATAATCCATATGCCACAACAAAAGGGACTAGAAACTGAGAGCAATGATATTTTTTTTTAAAAATTGGTGTTATTGATAAACCCACAGAAGAAATTGTTATGAATAATTTTAAATATTAACTGATTCATATGTTTTCCAAGTTCCCATAAAATAGGAAAGGAAAAATGTGCAACATTCACCTCTAGTTTCATTAGTATCGAACTTGATGGAACTCTTCAAACAAAGTACCTAACATCTCTCCAATAAATTTTCTCACAGGGTTTTGTTGTTAGTAACAACACTTTAGCTTCATTAGATTTGGATACCCAGGTAACTTTTGACAACCAATATTATGGAAATCTACATTTTGGTGAAGGTTTACTGTGTTGGAAAGATAGAGAGGAAAAACAAAAAAGTAACCACAAAACACACAAGTTGGTGCTCTTCTATTAATCACACAAAAAATTGATTATTACAATGAATCCAGCGAGGGATATTTGATGGTATTGTTGTCATTGATGGAAAAGAAGTAGAAACAAAGAAAAATGAGTAGCAACAAAGGAAAAGGAGTTGCAACAAGGTAAAGAGGCAAATGAGAAACAAAGTAGCAACAAACAAATGAGCAACAACCAAAGGAGAAGAAATGAAAGAAGTAGAAATGCAAGGAGCGACAACAAGGAAAGGAGAAAAAACAATGCAAGGAGCATCAACAAGGAAAGGAGGAGCAAGAAAGAAAAGAAGGAAAAAGTGCATTGAAGAGGCAACAAAGATGCAAAGATTTGATGGAAAAGGAGCAACGGAGATGTAGCAAGGCAAGGAGCAGTAAGAAACAAGGGAGAAACAATAGGGCAAGGAGCAACATTAAGGAAAGGAGGAGCAACAAAGAAAAGAAAGCAAAAGTGCATTGAAGAGGCAACAAAGATGCAAAGATGTGATGGAAAAGGAGCAACAAAGATGTAGCAAGGCAAGGAGAAGCAAGCAACAAACAAAGGAAAGGTATGCATGAGCAAGGACAAAGGAGAAACACACACATTGATGGTTTGATAGAACATTGATGCTCATGTTGATGTAAGTTTGACGGTTTGATGCTTGGATAATGTTGCATACATTGGTTAATGAAGAATTTGTGGTTACACCAATTTGTTGTCAAGGTGAATTTTTGCGATGTAAAGGCAAGACTCCAAGACAAAGGCAAATATGTTGCAAAGATTTTTGATGTGTTAATGCTAAATATTGGTATTTTATGTTGGCATTAGGTTGATGCATTTAATGATTACATGTGGCTGAAATTAATATTGGATGGATTATTTATTTTTATGTTATAATATTCAATATATGAAGATTTTGGAAACTAATGAGTGGAAGGCAAAGGGTCAAGCCTATTCACTTCATATTCCTATGTGGGATACAAACAAACAACCAACAAACTATCTTTATAAAAGATATGATTTTGGAATGCATGAGGAGGTTAGAGTGTTAGAGAATGTGAGAGGTAATTGAGATGTTATGGATTAGTTACCTGGCACATACAAAGCTTATGTGCATCACATTTCAAGGGAAGGAGAGGTAGAAATGATGATGGAGTTATGGAAAATTTATGACCAGGTAAACTAACACATTGTTGTTTTTTGTTTGTATTGTGGATTTTAGTATTCATTTAAGTTGTGGCTTGATACATAATTAGTTGGAGTTAGTTGAGGTAGGAGTGTCATGTGAGTTGTAGCCTGCAGAAAACATATGGGAGTTGGAGCTTCCTCGCATGTTGTAGTTTGCAGAAAATTTGAGTAGAAACATCCTGTCGGTCGGAGCCTACATAAAATCATATGTAATAAAGGGGTAGGAGCTTGCCTTTGCATCACAACAATAAAAAAATCACAATTTTCTCCCTTTATGGGTTTCCACTTATATATGGTGTCCATGTGTTTGCTTTAAAGGTTTCCACTTATATATGGTGTCCATATGTGTTTGCTTTTATGTGTTCATGTGATGTTATGATTTACTTATTAATTGATGTTAATATATTAAATCTGATATTAATTATGTGTAAAGTTTCTCATCGAAAATTTCAGTTAATAAGTTTAAATGAAATAGAATTGAATTCCATGACTGTACTAAACTAATTCACCCCAACCCCCCTCTCAGTTTATTCAAGTTTTCATCAATTGGTATCAGAGTAGGTTCCTTCAATGTAAGCCTAATAACTAGAAGGTAGTTTTGGTTGAGTCATGAACTATCAAATTGTACCTAAGTACATCAAACTCTCATGAATGGAGATATAAGGTAAAATATGAACTGATACCTTATGGGCCTGGTGTGTAGAAACTAGTATGTGATGGCCACTGTAATGACTCTCCCTCAGTGCAAGAAAAATAGTGGAATGCTAAGGTGAAATGTGTTATGTTTAATAATCTTCATAATAAGGATTTTGATACATTAATAGACTTAAAATCAGCAAAAGAAAACTGGGATAGATTGTATCTCATTCATAAAGGAGACACTAGTAGCTGGACCATCAAGAAGGAGAATATAAAGAGGAAAAAGAAAAATTATTGTCAAAAGGAAAGCATTCATTCAAATGATCTCTCAGCTAGTGCAAATGGATCTGATTGCTAGGATGAAAATAAAGTTGAAAAACAAGCCAAGCTTGACATAGCCTTGATTGAAATAGAAAGATTGAAAAATCAAAACAAATATATAAAGAAACTGGTACAAATATGTGATGAGAGAGAGCATAAGTACAAGGAGTAAATCGTTAATTTGAAGACCCAACTTGAAGAAGAAAGGAGAAGAGAAGGGATGATGAATAACCAGATAAAGGAGAAAAAGGTACAATGTGAAAGATTAGCGTCTTTGATTATTTCAGCTAAAAGAGATCTAGATGAAAAGAAAAATCTATGTAGAAATCTTGAAGAGGAGATTGCATCCATGAAGGACTCATAATATGAGAGCAGTATCTCAAAGGAAACCTTAAAGGATAATGAAGCTTTTAAAAGACCTATGGGGGAAGAGCCCACAACAACATGATTGGAAAAGAAATAAACACATACAAGAAGCAAAATCAAAATGAAAATTATGAAGTGAAGAAAATGCAATCTGCTCCTAGATATGAGGTTAAGAAGCCTGCAAGAATTCAAAGGAGAGAACGTATCTCATGCTTCCATTTCCATGAACTTAGACACATAGCAGTTGATTGTAAGAACAAGAAGATCAAGACTATTAGGCAAAACATGTAACAAACAAGAAGGTGTTATCCATCAAACAATCAAAGGAGAACATCAACCACCAGGTACATAAAGTCTTTCTATGGTTATTATTATATGTGTCATGAATTTGGACATAAGGAATTTGAATGCAAAGTGTTTATGAAGATAAATATGAGCGCAAAAAGAAACACATCATTTTATCTATCTCTTGGCCACACAAGATGTTTTGTGTGTAATAATCTTGGCCACAAAGAAAAAGATTGTAAGCTGCCATATATTCTAAAAAGCACTAAACAGAAGATAGAAGCAAATCCAAGTAGATCAAACAATGAAAGAAATGAAAATAAGAGTATACAACCTACTAAAGTGTGGAATACAAAAAATAAAGAAGAACCAATGACCTAGCTTGGTCTTAGTGGGAGTTACTTAAGAACATAAAAGAAGATGCTAGAAGTGTTGGATTGAAACAAGGTCAAGGAACTTTGCAGAGCCTTAAAATAAATACAACATCTAACCACAAACTCAATCATAATAATTAACCATGCAAAAAAAATTGATTTTCAATACCTATAAAATCCCTTGTACGCTTGCACTAATTGCTAATGGTTTATGGAAGATGGAAATTGTAACAAACATTAATATTTTGAGAGAGTTTCTCATGAGGTCAATAAAGAACTAGGCTAATGACAATGTTAGAGAAAAACGTCTTAAGGGGAGAGCAGCCCAATAATATTTAAAGAAAATATAAGTGGATCAAGAGCCCCATAATATTTAAAGAAAATATAAGTGGATCGAGAGCTATCAAAGGAAGTTTAAATCAAAGTTAAGACATCTGCGAAAAGATGGAAAACAAGGCTAGCTTGAAAGCGAAGTACAACATCTATCAATAATATTACCTTCTATTCAAAGAAGTGATATGTAGGCACAAGAGGTTTCTATCACAATCTGGAATGATATGCATTGCATAAATTTATGAGATCGACCATTTACATGTATGCAGGAGTGTGTTTGAATCTAGTTAGCAATCTGCAATTTAGACTTATTTTGTATCCGGTGGCTGAAAATCGTTGAGAGTAGTTGAAGAGGAAATTGAATGTTGTAATAATCCCATAGATGGAGGTTTCGGAGGTTTCGGAGCTGAGTTCAATTTTTTTAAATAGCTACAGTTTCATAAGTATTCTAAGGCCAATTTTATGCATATGTTATATCATCTTTATGGCCATAGATAGAATTGTTTTTTTTCCAATTCATGAAATCAATATGGATAAGGTCATTGAGAGATGAGTAGTGCCTAAGAGGAGATCTAGTTCTGATATTAACTCTCAAACAATTTGATAGTTTGATTCGCTGGATCCAATATAATGATCAACCAAAAAAACAATTTGAGGCTTTCAACCAAGAATTTTTGTTCCACCATATTTCTTGGGGAAGGAGGATTTTGGTCATTAACGATCCAATGCCAAAACTGAGGTAGATGTCAAAAAGAAAAGCGAAGGAGAACAGAAAGAAGAAGAAAGAAAGAAAAGACCAGTATTCATTCTTGTCTGCTATGTAGGCACTGCGAGATGTGAAGCTCCAGAACATATTCAAATGGGGTAACTAGGCATAGGAGATAGATAGAGGTGACAGATATCAGACGCTAAGTAAAATTGAAAACGTATTATTCTGAAATAAAATGGATGTTGGTAGAAATCCCCGGAAGTGACAGAGAATTAGGTTAAAAATAAATCATCAAAAGGAGGTTGTGCGTTAACACCATGCAACTCTGGTTAATATCTTAGGTTATGTTGATACTATATGCAGGCGTTGGTGATGATGCGATTACATTGGTATATATCTGGAAAATACATTATTGGTACAGTGTGCAACATTGAGCATATTAGCACGGGTTGGAATTGTTAGGAATGAAATATGTTAATATGCAGTTCTCATTATGTTGGCATTGACAACATTAAATTACTGGCAAATGTAGTGAATACATGACGTTCTGATATGTGCCAGCATGCGTTAGACTCCCAAAAAAAATTAGAATACATGGCAGTCTGATATGTGCCAGCATATGTTACACTACAAAAAATTAGAAGACAAGGCATATGTCGGACCTGAAGGCAGGTACAAATCATAGAAACATAAATGAGCCAGAGTACCCTGCTGCGTTATCAATTAGAATAATTATTTGCAGCCTTCATATATTCCATGACAACGTTCTTATTGGAGAAGTTAATGACACATAGCGTTGGTAATTATTTGAAGACAATATTGAGATATGGATGGTAACATTGATACATTAAAGGCAACACTAACTAGTATTGCAAAGAAAACGCCCTAAGGCAATAGATAATATATAACACTATGTAAAGCAATCGATAACATATAACACTATGTAAAGCAATCGATAACATATAACACTAATTAACGCTTCTTTGCCCCACCACCTCCGAGCTGGCACCCGCTGTGCTGGTAACCAACACCCGCGCAATTTCAAACAATCCCTTGTGCCAAACATTCATTTACTCCATTCGCACAACCGGAACATGTCCTCTCGAGCATTCATTTCTCCTGTTCACGGTGCTTGCTCACCTCGTAGGTCTGCTCGCGGTGCTGAATCCCGGCAGGCTGTGCCCTAGGCATAAGGTAAATTATACTCTGTGAACAATGACATCCACCATTTTGGCGGGCGCCCGGAAGGCCCATGCATACGAATCACACCCGTGCTGCTATAAATTGTCTGCATTGGCAACTCCCAGCGTCTGGCGAAACAGATACATTCAACGTCTCCATTTGGGCGCAGGTTCGAGCGACGCTGAAGGTATTTTCCCATTGCATCATAATCAGTTACCAGATTTATAACGAACCACTTAGCCATTCAGACATCTTCAATAGTTTTTAGGATGTGGTTTAATAGTTAATAGTTAAGTAGGGAGGTCTAATCCCAAACAAAATTATATATATCTGAAAATTGCTCCAAACG
>APFE031027165.1:23301-55015 GCA_000404065.3 Pinus taeda | reverse complement strand
TTTTATGTCCATTGTTAAAAAATGTTGTTTTTTAGAAACAATTATTTCATGTGGATTGAAAAATTAATTAAGGATGTATAAATATGTAGATTATCTAAATTCAAACTATCGACTTTCTAATTTAAAAACGCAAAACAATAAAAAGCCCCCTAAAAAAAAATTCAGATAGAGAACAAGAAAATATGAATAAGATGACGACTTCAAAAACTATCAAATTTAGAAAATATTTTTTCACATTTCACACACTAGAAAATTAAAAGTCAAAAAATAGGTCTTTTAAAAAAAGGTGTGATGCAGAATACTCACTTTTTAAAATTAGCATGAAAATCACTACCATTCTAAAACTTGATTTCATCCTTGAACATGAAAAAAAATTAAAGTTCCAAAAACCATGTTCTAAAAAAACATGTGTATTCTGCATCACCACTTTTGAAAATCGGGTCATTTTTTTGCTATCTCTACGAAACGGGTAACAGTATCAGTTCTCGTTTCAAAGTTTACATTGTTTCTACCATCTTGCTAGTCATTTTGATCTCTTTCCTACAAGGCATACTATGTCAGCTAAACCAAATCACAATAAAGCAACGTACCTTAGAAAAATTCGGGGAGGATATCTCAAATGCAAGATCTCAAATCAGTGTAATACATATACAACATAATCATGACATCATATACACATATAATGTTAGGTCCCTATAATACTAGTGTATTCCCACATTGTTATTAGGGTAGCCCCCTTATTGTTATTGGTGTGCCCCATAGAAGCCCACTATTCCATGATTGTTATAGTGTAGCCCCCTTATTGTTATTTTTGTGCCCCATAAAAGCCCACTATTGTTACTGTGGTGCCCTTACATTCTTATTATTATGTCAGCTTTGATTATATTGTGATGTCTTAGACTCCTATATATAGAATGTAGGTTGTATCATTTGAATCATCCAATAATTGTTCATTTGTGTAATGTAAAGTAGGTTGCCCACTCGAAGAGACTTATTTCTAAGTCGTTGATCTATCTTTTCTATCTCCAAGAACTCCACTGGAGGATGAACCTGACTAGCAGAAACATGAAAGGACAATATGGAAATATCAAGTATTCAAGTTGGAATTTTATCCAAAACATTATGTTCTTGGTTATAAATTATTTCTTCTCTTTTCTCGAGAATGTCAAGAATGCTTTACAAAATATATTTTATTCGAGAAAAGATCCTAGATCTGCATTTGATTCTTTCCCTTTGAAGATTGTGAATACAAAATATTTGCAATCCTTTGCTCCGAAAATGGAGTTTCAGCTGAGAGAAAGGAACCTTGCAACACTTGAAGAGATGCAGAATAGTGTAGTAGATGTAGAGGCTAATTCGCTAATCAGAAGGGCAAAGTTGAAGGAAGAGGAGATGAAGAACATAGATCCAGAGGAATTGACATCTTTAGAGGTAAAGCTCGACATTTTGATAAGTGCAGTGGAAGAGATGATGCAAAAGATCACCACAAGGAATGAGTATGATGTTCAAGACCATGGCTCGCTGATTGAAGAAGAACAAGTGGCTGATCCAAAACATTTTCATTCTTATCCCACTCGTCATAGATCTAATAATGATTATTTTATAGATCATCTTGGAGAAGAGAGAGTTTTTGACCTGACATGTATGCTTAATGATGTGTTTTATACTGATGATTTGCCTCAGTTTGATCAATATGATGATGATTATGTCCTCCAAACAGAAGCTAGTCTTGCAGACAAATCAACGGCTAGTTTGTGGAAGGAGGAAGTTCACTTTCAACAGTTCAAGTACAGTGATTAGCCGTTACATATCAGCTATGGAAGTGAGGAGGAAAGTGCAGCAACTTTTGAAGTAACCGAAGGATCTTTTCCTCTCTTTTTTTCTGCGTTTCATTTCATCAGAGACAACTTTAATGCTATCAAAAATCAACCATCGATCAGTTTTGATCTGGACCATCTAGAGGGCAATGAGATCCTTGTTCAAGACTTCTCCTATCTAGATTTTCAGCCCCCGAATGCCATTGATTGTCAAGTTGTAGATGAAGACTTGGAAGCTGGAAAATATGATCAAACGATGCAAGATCATTCCGTACCATTCTGTTTTGAATCATTTCAGTTTTTGACTGGAAATTTGCATAGTATATCTTCAAATGAGCAGCCTGTAGAAAATCATGCAATCTCGTTAGAACCAATAGAAAATGGGTTACAACATTCTTTTCAAGTTTTTCACAATCCAGTAGCTGATGTGTTGGATGATGTATGTAGTCAAAGCTTTTCCCCATTAGCTAACTGTGAGCTTGAAACAAGTATTGATACAAATTTGATCTGGCATCCAATTTCTTTGTCATTTTTAGTAGGAGTCTCATCACAAAGCTCAGATGAAAGTTTGCATTCATGGTATGAGGAGAAGAAAAGTAATCCATTGGATGAGATAAGTCCCAATGAACATGAATTTCAAGATCCTTAGCAGTATTTTTGGAGGCGAATAGAGAATCCATATTATTCAACGGATCTGTTTACAAGTTTTCATGGAAGTTTTCTTCTAGTAGTTCTCTCTTATTGTTCATAAGAAAGCGCTTGCGGAGAATTCAAGTAAAAACCACAATACTTACTTGGTTGAATTGGTTGTTTCATTTCGCTTAATCAGGTGATGAATGGAAAGTTAGAGTAGGTTTTATTGAATAAGCTCCATTTTGAGCATATTTTCCAGTTTGTCAGTTGTGTTTTAGTATTGAGTTAGTTTCAAGTCAGTTTGGGTCTTTGAGTCATCAGTATTCAGTCATGTAATTTCAGTTTGGGTTTTTGACTCCATGCCCAATGGATAAGGCTACTTGGTCTACTGTGTTCTTGGCACCTCCAAGGAGCTACCATCCCCATTGGAGCCAATGTTAGTGTTAGTGTCTTCGCCACTGCCATCAGTGATCAAAATTACTCTTTTGCATTTCATACTAGGAGTCCCATTCTGATGAGGTTGCATTCCATTAGGTCATGGACCTACTGATGGTAGGGTTCATTTTAGTTTTTCCCTCATGATATGTACTTGCTGACCTCCTTTCATACCTTTCAGTCAATGGTTTATGCTCATTTTTAGTCTATTTCATTAATTACATAGGGTTTTGGTCTCATTAGGTCTAGGGTTTCCTCCATGGTAAGATTTCAGTGATTATTACTAATAATGGTCAACAAAGACATGAGGAAGTTAATAACAATCAAAAAAGTCAAAATTTGTTAATTTGTAAGCTTAATGAAGTTCTCACCTCAAAACTAGTTTTGAGGTGAAAACAGAGCATTTGTATTTCATATTTAAAATTGATGTAAATTTTTCATTCTCATAGGTAATAAATGGTTCCATGTTGCTCCTGGTCACCTGGTTATATTGCCAAGTACCTGCCTGCAAAATTCAAAGAATTTGAGCATCAGTCCACCTATCAAAACAGAAGAGACACAAGCACTAAAACCCTAAAATTCCTTTCCTACTGAGCTAGGGTTAGCTATGGGAGTAGAGATATCTGAGTAGAGGAGGCATGAGCCCATTTCATATCATCAAACATCAGGTCTCCATCATTTGTCGAGAAGTCATTCCAAGGAACAAGCCATTCATCATACATAAGGGTCAATTTTTCTTCAAACTATGTTTCTGAGCAATAAAAGATGAATTTGACAAAAGTGAGAGAGGTTTGTTTCCATCATTGACTCAAGAAGAAAAACCTTTTTCATTTTTTACACAGGTTTCATGGTTTGAGAGAAATGTCAAAAATACAAGTCGCCTCAGGAGAGTTAATGCACCCCTAGAGTGAACTTGATTTCTCCTATCCTGGTTGGCCAAATGACTTGCTTGATGAGTAAAATTATAACTAGACACAAAGATATTTCCAATGAGCTATCATGAGCTCAATTTGGAGTTGAGAAAGACCTTCAAAGGTTGACTGCAACAACACTCTTCATTTAGGCAGCCTCATTCTGCACATTTTGACCAGTCTTGTGAGATTGGACTTTTGAAAGGGAAAATGAACTCTAAATTGGAAAATTCAAGATGTTATGGAAAGTAGACTCGATAATATTTCCAACGAGCTATCACGTGTAGAATTTGGACACTGGGAAGGCCTCCAAAAGTGGTTTGCAAAAGGCGTTGCGCACTGGCAGCCGACTCTGCACATAGAAGAGGCGCTGCGCACCTGGGAATTTCAGGGAGTGGAAAAATACATTGGCACTACGCATAGAAGAGGTGTTGCGCACCTATGTGAGGGCATTGCACACCTAGCGGTCAAGCTCTAAATCACTCCAAATCACCCCAATTTGCCTCAAATCTTCCAAATTACCTCTTTGCAAGTAAGTAACTCAATCTTTCTTGTTGAAAAGGGTTTTGCATCAAGTTATGGTGACTTTTTCCCTCATAAAGTTAAAAACCTAGTGTTCACCCAAACTATCTGATAAAAAATTGTCAAGCTCACTCTCTCATTTGTTTCCTATCTTATCCATTTCCTAATTGTTCCCTAAAACCCCATTCCTTCATACATTTTCCCCAAATCCTATTCCTTTATACCTTCTCCTCAAAACCCTACATACTTTATCCTACATATACCTCTAAACCCTATACTATCCCAAACCCTACTCACTCCCTAAATCCCATTCACACTCCCATTCACTCTCAACTACTCATCCTAAAATCTCTTCATACTCATCTTTCATCCTTCCACCCTATCTCATCATTCACCAGAGGTGTTCACAAACAATGAAAAAGGCCAAGTGACTAGGCAGCGAAGAGGCAAGGCTAGAAGACAAAAGGTGAAGGAAATTGAGAGTCCTAGGGAGATTTTTCTTGAGTGGGTTAACATACACTTGAGAAGTTGATTGAGAGGGCTAACATAGATAAAAAAAATGCTTCGCCACATGGCCTATCACTACATGACCCGGAACAAAATCTGCAACATAAGAATGAGGAAGCTTAAGGCTAGGTTGAGGAAGGCCTTAATGGCCAATGACGAGCAATAAAAATTTGAAATACTAGCTGATGCCTCATTAGCTCATCAAAGCAATGGATTAGGGTTCCTTGTGTCAATTTTGGTAAAAATTTGTAATTTTCAAAATTTAAACTTTGCAACATAGGAATTTGGCACGGTGGCGTTGCGCTTTTGATGGAGACACTTTTTGAAAGAATGGTTTACATATTCAGATTCAACATGATGAAAACATCAATCCCTGAAAGTTTCAGCAAATTTGGAGCAAATCTTGGTCACCTAAAGGTCAAACAACCATCAAAAAATGCCCTCTCTACCACTTTTTGGACACACAGGAATCAATCTCGTGAGATTCCACTTTTGAGGGGAAAAATGACTTCCAAATGAAAATATTAAAGATGTTCCAGAAACTAGACATGAAGACCTTTCCAACGAGCTATCTTCGGCTCAATTTGGTCAAGGGGAAGGCCTCCAAAATGGGGTCTAAAACGGCGCTGCGCATAGGATAAATTTGCTAGTTTTGCTCAAAAATCAAAATTTCGCCTAGTTTTTCTACAAGTTGACTTTTTCTTTCATCTTGGATGAATTTATGATTGTAAATGATGCTATGCTATGTAAATTTAATTTCAAAATGACCTTAGAGGGTAGATTCATCATTTTGTGGTGGTTGAGGGGTAAATGGATTAGTTTCCATGGTTATAGAGGCAAGTTGTTCCACTGCCTATATTCTTGTTCCTAGTTTAGAAATGGTTGAAGCCACCCCTCTTCTCATGGATTTGACCCCTGATGGCTAGCATAGGTGGTTTGATTTCTATATTATGTATTTTTTCAGTTATTAGCAAAGTTTGGACTCTTGTGGATGCTTTGAGCTACATTGTACATCTCTACAACAGTTTGGCAAGGAAATAAACCAGGATTTGCAGCTATTTTGTGGGATTCTTGTGGTAACGTGTTTACGCATTGTTTCTCCTTCCGTCATTAGTTTTTGTCATGTTTTATATGTGCCAAAATATATTTCATTCTTCTTAACTAAATGAAATCAAGATAGATATGTAGAATACATTGGTAACAGTGCTCTGCCTTGGGAATACATTTAGTTTTTGATGTTTTCAGCTATTTGAAGAGGATTCATGACCTTTTCATGCCCTCCTCAGCCCCTCACCAGTCTTAGACCTACCATCTCACTCAATTCAAAGTGCATAAACACCTACCTACCTTGCCCCATAGAACACCCTACATCCTGACTTCATTTCCCGGACCCAAAGTTGCCTGCTCCATTTAATACAGCAACAAAACCTTCAAAATCAACCAAAAACCCTAGAGCTACCATACCTAGCCTAAAATTCATGTTTAATTTAGTCATCTCAACTGAGATTGACAAGGAGAGAGCCCTCTCCCGACCTGGTAGGGCTAGCTACCAGGTTAAGCTCGGTTTGTGGTTACACTAGAATTGCCTCCCTTCAACCTGAAGTCAATCTAGGCTCTAACACCCTAATTGTTATTAATGTAGCCCCATTATTGTTATTTTTTTGCCCCATAGAAGCCTACTATTGTTATTTTGGTGCCCTTACATTATTATTGTTATGACGGCTCTGATTATATTGTGACCCCTTAGACTCCTATATATAGAAAGTAGGTTGTATCATTTGAATCATCCAATAATTGTTTATTTGTGTAATGTAAAGTAGGTTACCCACTCGAAGAGGCTTATTTCTATGTCATTGATCTATCTTTTCTATCTTTTTGTGAGCTGGTTCCATAACATTTTGTATTAGAGCTTTGGATTCTAGGGTTTCGCTACTCCAAACAAGTCATCGTGGAAGTTTCACTATAAATTTTTCTCTACAAAGTTTCAGAAGCTAGAAAAAAAACCTATTTGAGCTGAAATCAATTTGAACCTAGGCTCCGAATTTCAGATATTGTATCGCTATATTTTCGGATATATGATCTGAGGAAGTTGGGGTTTTTGCAAGCTCCATAATTCCATCTCGAACAGATAATCGTGGAATTTTCTCTATAATTGTTTTTCTACAAAGGTTCAAGCTTTGAAATTAAAACCTATTTGAGCTGATATATTGATGAAGCGTGGGTCCAAAGTTCAGATCTTATATTGTTACATTTTTGGATCTATGATCCAAGGAAGTTATGGTTTTTTGCAGGATCCCGAATTACATCCCAAATAGGAGACCTTGGGACAATCATCATAAATTTCTCTCTGAGTATTAGATTGAAATTTCGTAAGAAGTTACGGAAAGAGGACAAACTGTAGTTTTTGGTGTATAATTTTCAGGTCCGAAGGTGGAAACAGTGATACGTGGAACTTCATACAAGTATGCTCTACTAAAGAAGTCTATAATCAAGTCAGTGTGGGAGATTTTGCCTAACACTTTCTTGAAGACTCCAATCTTGATAAGAAATATGGGGCTGGAAAAAAGTTTTAGGGGGCTACCACGGGATGTAATTTCAAACCTTGAAGATCTGAAATTGTAGAAGTACAACAGATTCAATATCGAGCTCCTACGGAGCAAAAATTAAAAAGTTGTGTAGTCTTTTAATTTTTTTTTGCATAAGTTTGGTTTGAAAAATTATTTGGAAGTGATTCAAAAGGGCATAGTGAAGCATAATTATCATTAATTGATGCCCCTGGAGAAAGAAAATGGAAACACCTAGTAAGAAACCCACAAGCTCCACTATGACACGTGAAGAAGAGGAAGAAATGCAACATGATATACCAAAATTGCAAGACCAAATGCAACAAATTTTGCTCTCGCAAAAAGTGACAAAAAATTAATTGGAAGCCATGATGAATGTTAAGATAGACGGTATAAAAAGGGACATGGTAATTTTGAATGATGGTTTAAAATCAAACATGGAAGCAATGATGAATGTCAAGATAGAAGGATTGAAAGAAAGTTTGGCAAAGTTTCTAGAAGAAAGGCATTCAATTGGTGACAAGGAAATCCATGAAAATCATGATGAAGACAAAATAAATATCAATCACGATTTTAGAGACTCCCATGTGGGATTTAAGAACCCCTACATTCAAAAGATAGAGATGGGGAAGTTTGATGGCAAGGATCTGGTAACTTGGATAATACCAATGGAGCAATATTTTGATCTACAGGATGTGCAACCCTCGCAAAAGGTACGTCTTGCATCTTTATATTTAAAGCCTAATCAATTTGTATGGTAAAAATTGCTTTGTTCTCATAAACCACTTTTCACTTGGTCAATTTTTATGGAAGAAATGATAGCACATTATGAAGATTATGAAGATACAAAGAGAAACACCTTCTTTAGCCAATTGATAAATCTCAAACAAAAGGGTTCAAAGGCAGAGCACATTGAAGACTTCCAAAAATTGAATATTAGGGTAACTAATATTCTAGAGTAGCATAGGATTGATGTCTTCATAGGTGCTTTAAAAGATAACATCCAACATGAGGTTTTCCTTTGGGAACCTAATTTCTTGGAGAAGGCATTCAGGGTGGCAAGAAAAGTTGAAAGCAAAATTATGGCAACAAGGAAGTCTACCAATCACAACTATAAAGATGGAAGTGTTACTGGTCCTAGTCTTTCACAACCTAAAAGGTTGACACCACATCAATTGGAGGAAAAAAGAAAAAAAGGAATTTTTTACAATTGTGATAGCAAATACACTAAAGGTCATAAGTATGCAAAGAATAAATTATTCTACATAGATTTTGAAGAGGAGGAAGAAAAGGAACAAGAAACATCAAAAGAGGAGGATATACACTAGGAATCAACCCCATATAAAGAAGAAATGAATCCGACCATATCTTGTAATGCATTGGCAAGAATTACCACTCCTCAAACTCTTAAGATAGAAGGACATATCAATAAGAAAAAGGTAATAGTGTTGATTGATTCAGGTAGTGCCCATAATTTTATTCATTGTAAGATAGCAAGGAATTAAATTGCTTCCTATATCCAGCACCAGAGTGTCAAGTGATGGTTGCAAATGGAGGACCCATAAATTTCTCTAGAAAGTGCCATAATATCAATCTATCCATGGGATAATATGTATTGAATAGTCCAATTCTTTCCATTCCAATGGGTGGTGTTGATGTTGTACTAGAAGTCCAATGGTTACAATCTTTGGGTACGATAAATTTTAATTTTCAAGAACTTTTCTTGAATTTTTTTTGGGAAGGAAAGGAAGTTGAATTAAGGGGTATCGCAGGGAAACCAGGAAAGATAATCATCTCTAATAGCATGACAAAGCTTCTAAAGAAAGAACAACGAGGCATAATTACACAATTATGTTCTTTAGAGGTTCAAACATCGAAATCATCTATTTCTCCAGACCTCCAAAAAGCCTTGGACAATCATTCCAGGGTACTTGAGAGTCCCAAATGCCTCCCACCTATTCATGATCATGATCATTCTATTCATTTGATTCCAGAAAGTATTCCTCCAAACATCAAGCCTTACAAATATCTCTATGCTCAAAAGAGTGAATTTGAATATATGGTTGCAGAAATGCTAGAAGCGGGTATAATTCAACCTAGTCAAAGTTATTTCTCTTCTCCAATAGTATTGGTTCACAAGAAGGATGGATCATGGTGCATGTGTTCGGATTATAGGGAGCTCAACAAGCTCACTATTAAAGATAAATTTCCCATTCCTATCATTGATGAATTATTGGATGAATTACATGGAGCAATTTACTTCACCAAGTTGGATCGCCGTTCAGGCTATCAACAAATAAAAATGAATATTGAAGACGTTCCAAAAACAACATTTAGAACTCATGAAGGTCATTATGAATTTTTGGTCATCCCTTTTGGCTTACCAATGAACCTTCTACATTTGAAGGTTTGATGAATTCCATTTTCAAACCCTTCCTTAGAAAATTTGTGTTAGTATTTTTTGATGATATACTAATCTACAAAAGATCTTGGAAGGATCATGTTCAACATGTTGATAGGGTGTTCAAGCTATTAGAGGAGAAACAATTATATGCATAAACCTCCAAATGTTTCTTTGGAGTATAAGAGGTGGAATATCTCGGTCATATTGTATCTCATGAGGGTGTTAAGGTAGACCCTAACAAAACTAAAGCCATTAAGGAATGGAAAATCCCCACATCCATAAAGCATCTGCGAGCATTTCTCGAATTGACAAGGTATTATCACAAGTTTGTTAAGAATTATGGGAGAATAGAAGCACCTCTAACCACATTACTGAAGAAAGATGCATTTTCTTGGACTCCAGAAGCAACTAAAGCCTTTAAGAATCTTAAAGAGGCAACGTGCCAAGAATCGGTCTTAGCTATGCCAGACTTCACAAAAAACGTTTATTGTGGAATGTGATGCCTCGGGAAATGGAATTGGTATTATTTTAATGCAAGAAGGAAGACCCATTGCTTTTGAAAGTCGTCCAATCAAAGGAAAGTATTTATGCAAAGCTATTTATGAGAAGGAAATGTTGGCAATACTACACACACTTAAGAAATGGCAACCTTACCTAATGGGAAGCATTTCAAGGTAAAAACATATCATGATAGTCATAAATACTTTTTAGAACAAAGATTATCTTCAGAGGAACAACAAAAATGGGTCACAAAGATATCGGGTTATGACTTTGAAATCATCTACAAAAAAGGGAAGCAAAATGTTGTTGCATATGCACTCTCAAGAAAGAATGAGGATGTGGAAGCATTGCTTTGTGCCATTTCTATTATCAAACCATATTGGATAACCGAAGTGAGGGATGAATGGAAGAATGATGAAGAAGTGCGGGTTCTCATTCAAAAGTTGCAGCAAGATCCTAGTACGTTTGATACATTTAGCTGGAAAAATGATGCATTATGGTACAAAGATTTCTTATGCCTTTGTAAGAATTTCCAACCCAAACAAAAGATTCTTCTGGAATTGCACACCTCTCCCTTAGGAGGGCGCTCAAGATTTTTAAAAACTTACCACATGATTAAGAAGGGATTTTTTTTGGGATGGCCTTAAAGCCGATATTCAAAATTTTGTGGTGGAATGCTTAGTTTGCCAACAAAATAATGTTGAGACAATTAAGACCCCAGGTTTGTTACAACATTTATCCATTCCAAGTCAACATTGGGAGGATGTTTCAATGGATTTTATCACAGGTTTACCTAAGTCCGAAGGAAAGAGTGTCATCATGGTGGTAGCTGATAAACATACCAAGTATGCACACTTTTGTGCATTATCCCATTCATTTAAAGCCAGTACAATTGCTATTGCATTTATGGAAACAATTCAAAAGCTACATGGAAACCCAAAGATTATTGTATGCAACAGAGATCCTATTTTCACTGGAAATTTTTGGACGAAATTATTTTCTTGTCTAGGTACTCAATTAGCTCATAGCTCATCATATAATCCTCAATCAGATGAGAAAACTGAGATAGTAAAAAAATGTCTGGAAGGATATCTTCGTTTCTTTTTATATGATAAATAAACACAATGTGTCAAATGGTTACCTCTGACTAAATAGTGGCGTAACACTTCCTTCCATACTGCAACAAAAATGACCCCATTTATGGCACTTTATGGATATCATCCACCATCCATCACGTCATCTATAAGAGAAAATTCTAAGGTTCAAGAATTGGAAGATCACATAGAGCATCAACAACAAGTTCTCCAACTCGTAAAGGATAACCTCACTTTGGCACAAAATAGAATGAAACAATAAGCGGATCAACATCGCAACAAAAGAAGTTTTGATATAGGTGACTGGGTACTTTTACAGCTACAACCATACAAAAAAATGTCCCTCAAGCAAGGCAAGAAGGATAATAAATTATTGCCAAATTATTATGGTCCTTACAAGGCATTGCAAAAAATTGGTACTATGGCATACAAATTGGAGCTTCCTACATCTTCTAGAGTGCACCCAATTTTCCATGTTTCATGCTTAAAGAAGGGTATAGTTGACAAGCTCCCAGTTCAAACAATATTTCCAGAACTTGATGAGGAAGGATAAATCATATTGGAACTTGAAGAAGTCATGGAAACAAGAACTCAACAGTTCTGAATCAATCAATTTCAGAGTATCTCATCAAGTGGAAGAACTTACCTACAGAAGATTCCACATGGGAGGATGAGAATTTTATACAAAAGCATCCAAAACTACTCAAGCATTGAGGACAACACTTTTTGGAAGGAGAGGGGCATGTTAGGTCCATATAATACTAGTGTATTCCTACATTGTTACTAGTGTATGCCCCTTATTGTTATTGTTCTACCCCATAGAAGCCCAC
Organism: Pinus taeda; assembly: GCA_000404065.3. Lineage (NCBI taxonomy): Eukaryota > Viridiplantae > Streptophyta > Pinopsida > Pinales > Pinaceae > Pinus > Pinus taeda. The sequence continues at coordinate 42,797 of APFE031027165.1, read as the reverse complement.
TACTATTATTGTGGTGCCCTTACATTATTATTTTTATGTTAGCTCTGATTATATTGTGACCTCATAGACTCATATATATAGAAAGTAGGTTGTGTCATTTGAATCAACCAATAATTGTTCATTTGTGTAATGTAAAGGAGGTTTCCCCCGTGAAGAGGCTTATTTCTAAGTCATTGATCTATATTTTCTATATTTTGTGAGTTGGTTCAATAACATATAACAAATAGGTGTATCAAAACATAAACACCATTCTAGCTAGATTCCAGTCATCAATGCATGATCATATAAACTACACATACCAGGACCTCATGCATGACAACAACAACCATACCAATGTACATTGACAATACGCAAGCATAGACAACATGTAACCAATAATACACTCATGAACACACACTTCACAACAACAACATCCTCTTTCACATGGTGACATCACTACAACCATGACTAACACCATGCATATGTAACAAGCATATAGACCACGAGATGATTAACACACATGTAACTGACATGAATGCATGACCAACGCACACTTCCCATCCAGCCTGAAGGATGAACCATGCTCTGATACCACTTTGTGGTATCATATATGACCCAAAGAGAGAACAACTTGCTCTGATACCGCTTTGTAATGCCCTCATCCCACATCTACCCAAGTAACTAACCAACCGGGGTAAACATGCGATGAGAGGCCACTATTATGGGATTCAACCTCCTAGGTGACCTTAAGGAAGTGGAATCCATGGAAGCACATCACAAAGACCTTCCACATCAACAACAAAACTCCCAGGAGCCAACCCAACCACTAAGGTAATCATCCCTTGAGATCGTCTGAAATTTTAGACCATTAAACCCCCAGACACTCCCTTGATATGGACAAGCATATGTCTAGGAGGCTCTAGATGCTCCCACAACATGGGTATGCATGCATCTAGGGACTTTTCTCCTCAGGCTTGTGCCTACAACTCCAGGATTTGTGCTACTTTTTTAGGCCCAGAGCCCAAGTCACTACCCAGGACTCAATGACACTTTTGGAAATGAATTTACACAATATAACAATGATGGATTTGCAAAAACAATGACAAGGTCTAGACTGGACCCCTGCTAGCCATGACAAGCATTTCTTCAAACATGTCACAAATATGTAATCTACAGTTTTAAACAACAGATCTGAGCATAGGGCTCTCATACTTATCTCAAAATCATTAAGAAGCATTGTTCCCTTATATCATTAGCTGCATTATAATATATTAGGTCATAGATACATTTTTCATTCATTTACAAGTAAAAACAGGATGAGATCCATCCATCATCATTGTAATAATACATGCTTATGACCAACATAATAACAACAAAAATACCAAGGATACATCAGCAATAGAACCCGCATATAAACCAATACATTTACACATAAGATGTCAAGGAAAGAACCTCTTATTAATGAATGCAAAAGCCAACACGGTATGAGACTACCACATTCCACTTGACCATAGAATGGATGAACCAATTCTCTCTTCATCCATTCACCCTCGTGCCATATTTCAGGCATGAATGTGGGACTCAAACCAAAAGAAACAACTAGGGCATCCCAAAGCTACACCAACTCACCCTCATCCATAGAAAGTAGGCTTTACCGTGATCCATCCTAGATCACTAGGTCAAAAAATAACATGTAACAACAAGCTTTACCATGATCTCCACCAGATCACTAGGCCAACACATGCATGGATGCCACTAGATTTCTCCACCTACACCGTGAGGAATTTTCCTATCTCCTAGTCTCTCAGGCTTTACCACAATCCACACTGGATCACTAGGCCCTAAACTAAGGCCCACTCACCAGGCTTTACCACATATCCCATCCCGGGATTACTAGGCTTGATGGAGAGAACCTCCCTCTAAGATTTACCTTATATCCCGCCATTCACTGGTCGAGGATTCCTAGGCCGACCGAGGCAATACAAAATCCAGCTTCACCGCAACCCAGTGTCTGATTCAGGGGTTACTAGGCCATGTGTTCTATTATTCAAAGATTCACCTCACTCAACTCCAAATCCATGTGGCAATCCATCTCAACCAAAACATGAGAACCTAATCACACCATGGTTATCCGGAAATGGCAAGGCTAGGCTAAAAATAATGTCACACCTGGAAAAACCATGCCATAAGAGCAAAGAACCACATGTAATACCATGCATGCCAAATCTAGCAAGGAAAATACACATGTAAATCGATACCTGCAAAGAATCCTAATATAGCTTCTTGGTCCTGCTCTTCCTTGCTTGCTCCTTCCTTCCTCTCTCTTTCTTTTCCTTTCTTGATCCAATGCCAAAGTGCTCCAAGAAAACTTTAAGTGTCCAAGAGTGAAAGAGAGAGAGAGAGAGAATAATGAGAGAGCTCCAAATGTGAACTGACAAAAGGTATCAACTGATCCTCAGAAGCCTTTTTATCAATTAGGCCTCTATTTTCTTTATTTTCCATTATTTTCCTTCAATTTCCTCCTCACATGTAACCTGTGACATTTCACCTTCCTTTTCTCCTAATTTCCCTTATTTTCATAAATAAATGTGCCAAAAATGGCATTTTACCTTTCCAAAGCCTTATCCATCGCCTTTGCCAATTTCCTCAGACATAGTAAACCAATGAACACCCACACTAGGATTTTTTTCCCAACATTCAACTTGGAATAAGTGTCCCATCAACCGTGGTTATTATTTTTTCTTTATTAATTTTTATTACATGGAATTTTCACTAGGGCTGTTACAACTAAAATGACACCATATGAAAATGTATATGGCCAAAAAATATTGTTAATGACTTCCTATAAACCAATCACCTCCAAGGTTCATGTCATGGATAACACGTTTCACACCAAAGAAGCCATCCTTGGCACACTTAAAGACAATTTGGTTATGACTAAAAATACAAAGAAACAAAAATATGACCAACATTTCTCAGATATTTTTTTTTTTACATAAAATGATCATGTGTTTCTTTGCCTTCAACATTGTAAGCAAACATCACTTAGAGATAAAATATACCAAAACTCAACACCAAAGTTCTATCAACCTTGATGTAATCCTATATTTATACCCAAATGCATTCAAGAAAAGACAATTATTGCAACACAAACATCAAGAATACACACACACACATGATACCTAAGAAGTATTTATGGGAAGGTTAACCAACCAAGTTCTTATTCCATCTTCTTGAGTATTTATACAATAGAGAGAGATGGTTGGAGTGGTTGTACCCACTATAACTAATCATTCATTGAGTTCTTTTATACAATTATATATTTCCATTATTGTACTTTCTTAGTTAATATACTAATATAATGTATGTTGACTATTACAAGGACTTAAAAGGCCTCCCAAAAAACACTATAAGATCATCCAACATATTGGAAAAGTAGCCTTGAAGCTTGCTCTTTCAACCCATTCCAAGATTCGTCTAGTCCTTCATATGTCTTGTTTGAATATTTTGCAATCATATTTCAAGGTGGAAACCAATTTACCAGAACTTGTTAAAGAGGTTTCCATTTAGAAGTGGTATTGAATACTAAAGGGTGGCAATTATGCTAGTGCATGGTTCATGAAGTACTAATTCACTAGAAATATATCTATCTAGATGATATTGTTACAAATAAAATTATATTAATAGCTAGGTTCAAATTGTGAGAGAATGTTTTGAAAAGTAGCAAAGTTCGTTTTCCAAAGTTAAACTTCAATTACTTGTTATAATTGATTTTCAATTAGAGAAGTATGTACCTTAGTAATTGGCTTGAGATTAGTCTTGTATGTTGATCCCACTATGCTTTTCCCTGATCAAAGCCTTGAAACATACACATAAAGAGACAATAACCTTTATCAATGCAATTAGTTATAAAAACACAAGTATGACAAATAGCTAAATCGAATTAACTAACGAGGTAAGTTAATTAAAACATTGTTACACCTTAATTTTTCTCTGGCAATTAAGACAATATCAAGACATTCATTGAAGATAAACTGATATTCCCACTTTAGATCAAAGATTGGATTCCTTCAACCATAAGGAATATCCCTATAAGTTTGATTTATCAAAATATAACTTCTGCAATGATATATAGTTATTTAAATTAATCCAAGGTTGAATTCACAATTGTAGAATAAATATTTGGTAAAGAAAGGAAAATTATAAACTCAAATACTTTAACATTGTTCACCAATAACTTCAATAGAACCTTAATTCTTTGAGTTTAATAAATTAGTTGACATATAATAATTGGACAGAAAAAGATTATGAAACTACTACCTAGTACTTTGATAATTAACACAAGAGTATAAGTAAATGTTTTGGAAATAAAGCAAATGATAAAATTAAAATAAATACAAATTAAATCAATAGAAATTAAAAAGAATAGTTATCAAGTATATGAAAATATGATTAATTAGTCAGATACTCAAACATATGATATTGTATATCAATATGTCCTAAGAGATTCACTATAATTAATTAATATTTCTTAATTTTTCTTTCCAAATATTATATATGTGAAAGTATGAACTTGAAATAACGGATCGAAAAGCAAGTAGTTAAGCGTTTCAAATCTACAAAGTTCCTCAATTGTTCCATACACTTCAAATCAAAACCAAGAGATAATGCATTATACATCAATCATTCTTAAGTTTCATACAATATTCTATCGACCGCTTTTCTACACCTTTGTGCCTTTTAAAGGCACCATAGGGAAACTATTTCCCCAACCATATTTGAAACTAACTAAAAGTGATTTTTTTTTACATGTAACAACTCTTTTTTCCATTTTTAATTTCTCTTTTATTTATTTATGTATGTATATCTTTGTGGGACAACTTTTTGTTTAGATGATGGTCTCAACATTTTTTCTTTTCCCTTGGTTGATGTGTTTTTTTAGATTATTCAAATGGGTGACTACCTCCATTTCCTAATCAAGGAAATTTGATGCAATCTTCTTCCTTTTCGATAACCTTTTTGATGATAGACTGTAATGGAATTACCACTTCGGCACCCTATATAGATTTTCTAGGAAATTGCTTTTGGAACATTCCTTTTTTTAGTCTGACCAAACTTATCCCAGTCCATAAGAGTAATAAGTGATTGTTTCTTAAATATGAGATACACCACTTCAAGCCTATATTTCATTTAGTAAGGCAGGCTTGGAAGTTCATGTGTCAACTTGTTTAGGAGTTCCAACACATTTAATGCTCTGCATAATGTGTTAACTACTATATATCCTAAAAATGAATCTTCACTTGATTCTAAAAAGTATTCTTGATCTTCCTGGCATTTTTCAGTGAAGTTGCAAATTTCTCTTCTCACACCAACCGACCAACCTGAGTCGAAAATGCAGGTAACCTAAACCTCTCTATATAACAACTCTTTACCTTTAATACTTCTATTTCCCTCATGGCCCAAATTATTTCACTTTCCATATCATCCATGGTTTTCTTATTTTCTTTGACTGTGAATATTGATATAATACATTTATATTGGATTAGGAAACTGTTGACGGTGTTGGACCTGCCAACATGTCAGGGGATCTCCCCAGTAAGATGTCCCAACTAGACCTCAGACCATTTGGAGTAGGAGTCCCAACAGTGGGTAGTACAATAGTGCCTTGACTGCGGTAACGCGCAGAGATGAGTATGATAACTCTATCGGAAGTAAGTGTGTAACCTTACAATGAGTCAAGTGAGATGCATGGGGGTTTTAACACATAGAGGGGAAAAGGAAGTGTGTCCCTTAGAATCCTGTAATATTACACAACCTAAAAGGAATACACGATCTATATGACATGACAGGCTGGAAGCGGCATAGTCCACAATAGAAAGTGACAGGTTAATACAGCAACACGTCTTCAACAAGATTCATATAATCATATACAAAATAGTTCATACACAAATGCATAAGTGATATAACATGCATTGCTAAAGTAACCAGAATAGTAGAACTACAATAACAACATATGCATGAAAACATGATGGCTTAGTTATATATATTAAGTGAAAGTTCCATCCATACATACACCATTGACAACCACTAGCCCCAATAGTGGAACATTAGAGTCAACACTGCCTACTCCTCCAAAGAGATGTACTCACTCTATGTTGTGGAGAAGCTAAGGCTCATCACAATACTCTCCAAGCCTTCTCTAAGCAATGCCTAGCCAAAAGCTTGTTCTATGAGTTATGAGGTTCTATTTATAGCAAAGGGTGGGGTGACTCTTGACATTCCCCTTTGTGACTTTTCGTCTACCCTCATGGATCTTTACATTACATAGTGACTATTAACATTCTACTAATGACACTTGGAATTTCACTTACAACATATTTACAATAATGTAGAATTTACACATATACCCATGTAGGAAAAAACCGGCTAGAGACATCCTAACAAGACAAAACACTATGACTCCAGAGTGTGGGAAAATACTGGCTTGGAAACATCCACTTGATGCTACTCAGTCATGTACTGATGCCAAGCTTAGTACTGTGTTGTGATGTCTTGATTTTGTTTTACTGAAAGTGGACTCTCGCCTACATGGCATCCGGGCCTGTGGTCTTGGAACCTGTGTCTGTCTCATCCTGAAAACTACGTAACATTGTCCTAAGTGTGGTTGGATCACCAACGTACTTCTGCATGTTTTTTGCACTCAGCTGCAAGTAATCACTACTGACCTCATGCATCAACAAATCCATGTACCTGTCGACCTCCAATCAGACTTGGTTATTGTGCTTAGCTTTGGTGAGGGAACCTGCATCTATTCATTCTCTTCTTCAACTCCTGGTTGTTCCACCTCATCAACCTGTATTAGTGTTGTTTCTTTGTCATTGCACCTTTCCTTTGTTCTTCTTCCTATTTATGCTTCTCATCTCTTGTTCTTCCTTCGACTCTCGTTCTACTTATTGTGATCTCAGTTCTGCTACCTGCAAGCTCAAATCTTTTCTCTTCCTCTGCTCTATTGTCTATGTCCTGTGCTTCCTTTTGCTTTTGTTGTCAAAGCTTTCTACATGAAGATTGAATGTGCTTTCTCTCTGCATCTTTCTCCTCCCTTTGTTATGTCAATGACTTCCTCTTTCCTTGATCCTATACTAGCTTGCTATCTTCTATTACTGATGCTGGTTTTGCTACCATGTTAGTGTTGATTCCTTTTTTGTAAATAGTTAGGCATCTGCATATATTGGCAAGTAAATTGTCACTTGCTCAACTGCTTCCCCGGTAATGCTTTCAATGGTCTCTCTTGAAGCAACTCTCTTTGGTGCCATGGTACAATGGTTGTTGGAGATAAGTGTTTCACGAGCGTCGTACCTATGGGAGAGAACAAACACTCATGGAAACCAAACACTAGCTCTTAAAAATATAGCTTTATAGCATCATCAAGTAGCAGCCATGGCATTTGATGAGAGGAAATGCGTTGTTTTGACTGAAAGGGGTGACTGACTGACTATGGGAATTGTGCAGTCTCAGCAGTTAGTGTGGAAGCCTACTGACGGGAACTGCGTAATGCACATTTTAGTCTAGGATAGGGCCTGGGAGAGACTGCACATTGTGTAGTTTCAGTGACCAAGCTGGGAGACTGTCTCTTGGAACTGCATAGTTGGAGCCAACCCAAGACAGCCTCTGCGCAATTCCAGAAGCCAAGGCAAAGGCCTTGAGCTGCCAGATTGTGTGGTGCATGCATGCGAATGTGAGACCCAGGCAGGGGGAGCCCAAACCTGTTCATGGGGAGTGTGAAAATAGGTAGACCTGAAGGATGATGTAAGGATGAGTGCATATCTGACTAAGTGTATATGTATGCATGTAAACAAGTGCAGTAATGGATCAAACTGAAGGAACATGAAGCGTGCGAAAGGAGTAGCCAAATCAACGACTGTTGGTGCAAAAAAGGGAAAACTCATGCGACGCTTGGGCAAGGCAATGTATAACTTGAAACAACACTTCTAAAAGCTAAAACAAGTTAAAATGCCAACATTCATTCAAAAAAACGAGTCAAACAACACTCTCACAAGCTAAACAAACCAAATCAACAGAAAAAGCAGCAAAAGAAAATAAAAGAAAAACTCACCCCAAAAACTGATGACAATACTCTCAAGGATCCTTGATCTCCAGAAAACTAGAGCTTGATGATTGAATGCATAAGTGAGGTCTAGAGGCATCCATTACATAGATTTGAGAAAAGAAAGTTCATGACGCATATGCTTGAGATCAAGGACAACAACGACACTTAGAAAAAACTTCTAAAGATGGAAATGTCTTCCCTTCGAGAAGATAATAATAGATTCCCTACATCCCAGGGATGTTTTTCCTCTTAGCTTCTTTCTTTGTGGGAACACTACCATGCACTACCCGGAAAGATTAAGAAATTCTGTGGAGGATTAGACAACTCTTTGGTTCATGCCCTAACAGTTTCTAAGCAAAGTATGGTTTTGTGCAATTTTTGGGTTAAGTGGCTCTAGGATGCATCTCAAGCTCTGTGCATTTTCCTAGCTGAAGGCAGGCTATCAGCTAGCTCTGCGCAATTCTAGACTTGAGTGCTCACTAGATGAATTGGACTGCTTTGAGCAATTTCCCAGCTAAAGACAAGCTGCCAGCCGGGTCTACACATTTCTAGAGCTGAAGCTCACTGCTGGGATGATTTTCACAACTTTTGAGCATAAGGCTCACTGTTGGGCTGCTTTGCATAATTCTCTCTCTAGGACTGTGCAGTTTGCCAAGGCAGTGTAAGAATCAGATCAACCAAGTCACAGGGGTAAGCTTCTACTTAGATAGCAAAGCAAGTAAGCAAACACAAGTTGTAAAGCAATAGATAAATTCAAATGAAAGCACAAGTACCTAAGCAATGCAAGACAAGCTACTAAGATTTAAGGAGGGAGGCTCCAAAACGAAGTGAAGTAAAATTTTGGAGGGTGGTTGTTGCCGCTAAAACATTGACGACACACTGGTAGAATTCCAGCCCTTTGTATGGACCTTGTCTCGTGTAAAGAAATTCTAACTCCTCTAGAAGTATTGTTTGATTCTTTGATCATCATGGCTTCCTAACTAGCTTGAGTTAAAGATATAATCCTTGCCATTCTCTTAATCGATCAGCACACATACCAAGCCAATTCAATTGATCTGTTTTGATTGGGGATGAGGGGTATATTGATGCACAAGTAATATATAAATTGTTAGAGTTTTAGTTTCATCTCTAGTGTTGCTCCACTGCCACCAGACCTAGACAGTACCCCGGTGGGGTCACTTCAGGAACACAAGCATCGCTTCGCTACCAACGAGCTTGGATAGTACTCCGGTAGAATTTCTTATTTCACCTCTCTGCACAGGAAGATTTTCTCTTCTTTCCCTTTTATTTATTAATTTTTTTTTTTCATTATTCATTTTCAGAGAACTATGCATAAGCACTTATTTATTTCATGAGGTGGAAGAGGGATCTCAACTTAATGAGAGAAGAAGAGGTTGTCCCTTTAGAGAAGTATGTTATATATACCTATGACATACTTTGTGTGGTTCCCCCCCTCACCTTACTCTAGTTGAATGAGTTGAAAAGGGTTAATTGAATATAGAAAAATTGATTAGAGTAGGTGTTAATTGTTAAAAGTGAAAGCGTTGTGTTTTCACCGGGACTCACTCTGAACAAAACGTATTTTCCATCATGGTATCATCGACTGAAAGAATGCAAAATCCTCACAAAGAGAGAAGGTAGAAAGATAACTAAATATTGATCATTGTACAAGTCCTCGTGTACTTAACCCTACTTGTCTCAAGATCCAAACACGGTTTCATGTGAAGCTAAACCTACGGGTGCATAACAAGCAAAAAAAACAAAACAAAGGATGAAAGTAAAATGAAAGCAAAACAAGTAAGAAAACATGAAAGCAAAGCAGACAAGAAAGCAAACACTACTCTTACTCCTAATATAAACAACGCACAGGCCTACTCACATGAAGTGATATTTCCAATGTAGCCATCGGCGCATTGGTTGGCCTATGTAAGTGAAGGCATGGTTGACAAGAAAGATGTTCAAGTAAACCAACATGCAAGAAATATAAAACAATGAAAACCAACAAGCTTGAAGTTTGAATGCATCCACATAAAATAAAAAACTAAAAGTGCAAGAAAAATACTCTGCGGATGTATCATGGTGTGACATCACATTGTATGTAGACAACAAATGTGCACACTCTTTTGATCTTCGCAAACGAGCAAACATGGAGAAAGAAGAAAACTTTCGCTTCGCAACATGACTTGCTACGTATGACTTCCCCATGCTAGTAGGACCTTGGATGATCATTCTAAGTGGAGGAATGGAGGAAGTGGTCCTAAAGTGGGTGATGACAATGTTGAAAGCAACTTGTTGAGTGGGAAATAATGAGGCAAGCGAGCAGGGAACTGGAGAGGGGCTAGAATGGATTTGAGCAGATGAGCAACTAAAGTCTATGAAATGTATGGTTGTCTCTTGCAAAGTGGAAGGATAGTAGTATGGGATCAATTGTGATTTGAGTCAAAGTCACGATGGCCAAGCATATCAAGGTCATCAATTTCCATGTTGTTTCTAGCGTGTATTTGAGAAAGGAATTGTCATTCATCCATGTCTACTGATTCAGGGGGGTTGGGCATACCGTTAATGGAGGTGTCAACAAATCAAGGGCAAAGGGGGTCTTCAAGGGCATGATGAACATGCCATGAAACATACACATTTATTTTTTGCTCCCCATGCAAAATGATTGCTTCATCAGTGCAACCAATGTTCGATGGGAGTGTGCAAAAGGGAAGCATAGAAGTATTTCACTCCAACAGAAAGAATCATAGAATGCATTAGCGGGAGAAAGGATCGAGGTATAGCAAGGTAGGACATGAACAATATTGGAAGGGTTTTTTTGTTTCCACTGGTTATGTTTTTGGCGAGCAAAGAAGGACCAGGAACGTGCAACCTCAAGAAGAGTTAGTGTTTCAATCGAAGGGGGTCTAGCCATGTATGCTACAATGAAGAGTGGTGTTGGGAAGAGGGCACCTAGACCATGAGAAAGACGTCTAAAAGTAGTTGGACTAACATTGAGGGAAATAAATGAGCAGCTACAAAGTGAAAGGGAAGTTTTTGTAGCATGTGGCATGTTTCTTGTGCATCAATGTCCCTATCGGAAACTGTTTCTATTAATATTTTTCAGAAAATATTAACATCAAGTGCTTCAGGGTGGACAGCTTGCGAGACATGTGACAACATTTGGTGATAGATTTCCGACCTTGTTTCTTCTTTCATTACATATTTCGAGATGTAGTGGAGAACAACATGGCGAGACAAAATTGGTTGGAAGTCGATGTTTTAGCTCCATATGGATAGCATGTCAGAGTTGGGTACATTTAACTTGTCATCATTACGAGCGGGGAGATATTTATTTCGTCCATGGTCATCAACCATCAAAGAAGATGTAGGAAGAAAATCCCATGGAAATCCATAGCGGCAAATAAAAGTAGGAGAATTTTTTCGAAGATAGGAAGAGGGGTGGCATTTTGTATATCGTTGAATGCAATTAGAAAGGTCCTCATAGTCCTGAATGTGAGAAGATGAGAATATCAATGGTGATGGGAGGATGCACGGGTCATGCTTTGTAGAGCAGTGAAGATAAGGTTCTATTTTTTTAGCAGGCCAATGATTCCAAGGATAAATGTGTTGATCGAAATAGGACTTTTCTCTATCAACTACGTGTTGGTCATGTCAATCGAGGTTGTTCAGATCAGGTGCTTTTTCCATCCAAAGAAAACCATGTATGTGTGCAAAGCCCCTATGTTGCCACTCATACCAGTAAATATGAGAAAGGAAAATTTATGAGGCAAGTGCACAACGAGGAAAAAAAATAAAGAGCGGAAGGATGGTTAGAAAAAAACCTACACCAGAAGTCCTTTGCATGGAAACCTTTTTTACAGACCTCTTCGAGGAAGACTGTGAATCGACAATGAATGTACTGTGATGTAAGATGTGGATTCTTGATTATATTTTGGAATATCCATCGAGATAACTCTAATGAATCTGTGGGGGACTGCCAGGCATGACCATGTGCAGTTCATGCCATTTGGTGTCATCTGAAATAAGGGTGAAGAAGAAAGTAGGGCTACATATTTGTGTGATCATATTAGTGAGTTAACCTATGCATTTATTATAGAAGAAGTGTGTCCCCGTAAGGCCTAATTCCAAGTGCATAATCTGGTCAGGAAGCATGGAATCAGACATGTCATGGAGGTGTGCATGAAGGTATGAAATAGTCATTGACAACCCCTCTTCCAGGTTTATTTTAACGAAAACAACAACATTTTTTTGACTACGATGCTATGACATAAGATTGTACAAGTAATACCGAAATATTGGATGCTAGCCAAAATGGTCATCATAGTAGCGTATGAGGTGCAAAGCATATTCTTGCATTTCAACTTTTCTAAGACGTGGTTTGGAAATCATGGAAACCCCTGTGAGGAGGAGTGTGGGGAAGGCCATAGAAAAGAGGCCTTTCATGGTGTATTCATTGATAGTGGAGACAGAAACAGAGGGCCAGGAAAGTGAAGTAGTGGAATTAGGATGGGGAAAGTGTAGGTAGTTGCATATTTCCTCAAGCTCAGTATGAGAATTTAGTAGTGCTAATACAAAAGAGGTTGGTTGAAGGTTTGTTGGGGTGGGTTGCACAGGAATGTCATCATACAAAGTAGGGAAGGAAAGTTGTGGTCTAGGAGAGGAGGTGGTGATGTGATGGAGGAGAGAAGAGATATCGGTAGTGCGTGTTGGCAAGGCAGATATTGTAGCTTGGTCCACATGGAAATCCTTGTAGTAAGGATAATGGGATAGTTTGTACTCCAAAGATGCAACAACATGTGTCGTGATTACAATGAAATCATATTTTTTGTGGTCAGAGTCATGTCTAGTAACAATTACGATGTCCAATTCGCAAACCAAGCATGGCAATATGTTGGCAATAACAGTTATGTCTTGGGGGAAACAATAGTATGACTAGTGTATTTGTACTATCCACCTCGTGCATGGGTGACTTGCAATATTGGGTTGGCATGCGCTATGAGAATTTCCTCTATTTGTGTTAGAGTAGCAAGGACGAACAGTTGGTTTCCAGGGTCCATGTTGTTTGCAAGGGAGAAGCAGTGAGTGGAATTTGTAGTTGCACAATGGGAGAAACATATGTTACCATGGAAGAATTTTGTTTTCATATTTGGGTATGACTTTTTGCATATGTAGCAGACATGCAAGGGAGAGAGCTCATCTATCCTTTCACAAAATCAATGGTGTTCATGGTTAAGGGTAGGGTTGAACAAATTATGGGGATGGGAAGGTGAAGAAGAATGGGTTGATGGTAGTGTGTGCAATGAAGATACGGAAGAAGTGGTGGCGAATGAAGGAAGTTGAAGGGAAGGTAGTTTGGGAGTAGGGAATGTTGAAGGAGATGGGGTTGTAAGCGAAGTTTCGAGATGTTGGGGAAGAGGAACATTATACGAGGGTATATCTATTAATGTTTGGGGGTTTAACATAATTTTATATTTGAGGTGTCTTTGTTTTTTATAGGTGTCTTTATTCAATGCATAGACGATTCTTCTATGAACATTTCTTGAGGGTTTTGTAGAAGACTCTGGAGTGTCCATCTTGGCACAAACATGGGGACACGCATATTAGTGAAAACGGGAGATGAGAAAGAGTAGTATTGAGTGCAAAGAAAGAGTACATGGAGGAGTGTTCAGAGGAGGAATAATGTTTAATGCGTGGGGGATTCTCTCAATGAACCTCTAACATATCACGTGTGTTTGTCACATATTAAATAATACCCTTAATTTGACTATATATTAGAAAATCACTTTAAAAATCACATTATTTAACCCCCTACCAATATGAACCCAATACAACTTCCCAATTTAAAAAACCCCTACTTTCACTAGATATTGTAGGTATCCATTTTTCATTAACTTTTTTTATACCTCTTCATATTTTTCATTAACTTTAAACTCCATTTTTTATATTTGCCAATATAAAACCCCTTTACCCCCTATATATCCCCCAATATATTATGTCATTTTTTCCTCAATATATATCCCCCAATATGAACTCATGTGGTATGATATTGCTCCCCCAGTGAAGCCCATGTGGTTTAATGGAAGGGGAGGGAAGAAATATAAATTCAAAAAGGGAAGGAAATAGGAGTAGTTTTTTGTGTTGTTTTTTTATTTTTATTTTCGTGCAAATTGTGAAAGATCTTGTACATCCACATGGTGTTTTTCGTTCTTTATTTTGAAAATTGCAAAAGAGTGTGTATATCCACATAAGATCTGTGTGATATGAATACATGCAGAAGGAAAGATGTATAAATATGCAAGATGTGAGATAAGCAAAGATCGATTATATTTTGCTTGTGTTTTTATTTTTTTTTGCAAATCAAGGAAAAATGTGCACATCCAAGGAAAGAGGTATAAAGATCGAAGGTGCAACATAGTTAAAGATCAAATAAGTTTAAGGTAAATAAACAACAACCTTTTTTAACAAATCAGTGTTTGTATTTAATTTCATAGAGAATACTTTAAAAGGATGCAAATATACCACCTTATATAGAAGGAAGAACAAAAGATCATATATATTATATTTAAAGGTAAAATATGTGATATTATGTAAAGGTGGAACCTGGAACATGTAACATAGATGTATATACATAGAGGAGAGAAGTAAAATGATGAAGTGAATAAAATAAGAGGGTGGGAGTGACATTCCAGGAAGTCCCCACCAAATTTTGTGCAGTGACACATTCCATTTGAGGGGTGGACAACTTTTTTCATGTATTGGATGCTATTGGATGAGAGAGGGAATGTATACTACATGGGGGAAGAAAAGGGAGCCTCAAAGGCGGTGAACAACTAAAGGAATAGACATTTTTTTTATATCCTCGAGGACAAGGGAACACACAAAGCCATAGTCAATTTCCTCTAAATTGATTAGTACAAGCTTCAAACGGTCCACACCATTGAAGGTATATGTTTTCACAGACATTGTGAAGAGGAAATGATGGCATGAAACCCTTGAATGAAGCTTGTAGATAGCATTGGGATCAATGGAGAGTATGAGAAAGTATTTTTTGTAGACACCCATGAGTTCAGTTGCAACATCATAAAAAGTTGTGACATTTCCTAGTAGGCCTATGTGGTCATGCATTTTAAATTTGATCACATAGCAATAGTCACATTTCAGGAAGTCCCCACTACATTTTGTGCAGTGCCACATTCCATTCGAGTGGTGGACAACTTTTTTCATGCATTGGGTGCCATCAGATGAGAGAGGGCATGCCAGAAAGTAGAAATATTGCATGTCAATAGAGGTGTTGGTTCCACGAACAGAGAATCATGATGCTTTTTCAAGGGGATGCAAGTATATGAGGTCAACAATTGTACATTGTGGGTGCGCTCAGTTGGAAGACTTGGAGAACTTTTTACTTAATGATGATGAATAACTCAAGTATCCTTTTTCAAGAAACCATGACTAAAGCTGATGAGTCTCTAGAATGTCTGGATTTAGTAGGAGGTTGTTGGTGGAGATAGTCCCTACAATTCTTCCATTAAATTCGGTTATGAGGCCCCCTTTGATTGCAAGCATGGTGGAAGCATCAGAAGAGCAGATTTCAACGAGTTCCTTTCCTATAGTGTGGCAATGCTCGCCCCATAGGGTGATGTTGATACTATACCTAGACATGTCTTCCAAGAAAAGAGTCTTTCTAGTTGTTTCAAACCCATCTCTTTAACGAATGGTGGAGGTTGGAGAAGTGGACCTGACGACGCCAATGATGTCCACAACTGAACCAAGGTTTGCAGATCTGATTTCACTTATAGGTTTTAAACGGAAACGGTGGAAAGGAATTGTTGGAAGATCATCCAAGCAAGGTTCAACAGTGTAAGTTGCAGCGAGGAAGACTTCCCATTTTCTATCGAGATGGTTGTAATTTGTGTTTGTTGGTTTGATTGTCCCATTTGAAACCATGTAAATATGTCCAATTTAAACAAGGTCATGTAAGGAATCTTCTAAGTCACAAAGGCAAAGAGATGGATTGCATCATTAGCAAAATTAATGAGGTCAAATCCAAAGACCTTTTCAGAGGCAAGAGCATTGTTGTATGAGTGAAGGGTTGTTTTTCCAAGCACCCTACCCTAGATTTACCAATGTTTATGGTAGGGGCTTAGTGCCATGAATGGCATGGAAACAGGCACAAAAAAGGACAACTGAGTTGATGATGAAGAAAAACCCTTTGTCAAAGCAGGAGTATGCAAGGAGGTGCCATGTGATGTTGAAGAGCACGCTTGGTATGTGGACAGTTTCATAATTTGAAGAAGGGTTAGGTCCTCAATCAAAGTTGTATGACATTCGAGAACTTCAAGTTCAAGAATTTTTATAGTCCTGAAAAGAAGGAAAGAAAGAGGAAAGCAATGTGACATTATTTTGAATGCCAATGGTGAAGAGAGGGAAGGAAAAGAAAAACACAAAGGATGTGGTGAAGAGTGTGAACATATATTTAGTTTTGCAAAAAGATGTAAGTGGATTCTTTGAGAATGATAATCGACCCCAACTACTAGAGGTGACATGGGCATTGTAAGAAGATGGAAGTAAAGTTTTGTGCTGAGAGGTACCTTCGGAGAGGGAAATGTGGTAGCATTGGCACGATGTCTTTGTCGAAGGAAGAAGGTTGTGTTTAACTATTTGGAGCGATGTTTGGATCATTGTAGAGCCATCTAGCAACAAAGTGATTGTCACTGTCAAGGCAGGCTCCATGAAGAGGAAGAAATGAGGTGACTTGAAAGGTGAAAGTGAGTGAAATGGTGTTAGTTTTGAAAGGGAAGGGGAAATCAACCAACCAACAATTTATCTCTCACAGGACTATGTCTAGGCAACGCAAATATTCTTCTTATAGTTGAAACATGAAAAAAAAGAAGTTATATATGGAGCATCACAACATTCATACTTGGCATCTGATTTAACAAGGCGATATGGTCAACAGGTTATCAATTCTCACCTGCTTGTTAATGGAATTCCAGGGCAGGTATCCAGGCGGAGGCAGCTACAGTAGGACATGCAAGAGAAATAGCAATAGAGCGGCAACAACTTATCAATAACAACAAAAATTTAAACATGAAAAAAAGCGGAATAGATCGAGGTGAAGAGTATAAATAGAGAACACGTTCGTTCACTGACTAAGAAAAGGGAGAAATAAATGATAGTAATGACAGATGACATAGAGCTTGGTGCTAGCAATGAGAGAGATAATGACAGAGATCTTCATGCGAGTGAGAATAATGTGAAAATAAATGCACATAGTCGGTCGGTTAAATAGATTAATGGATAAATTAGCCACCGAGAGCAAGATATGTGCATAGGCTTTAAGCCTTAATCAGTCAATAATGTGGCATATTGATTAAATATATATCAGAACTTTTGGGCATCGAGACTTTGACATGAGAAGAGTCCCGTTGGAAATCTATGAAACCCAAAGACAAAGATCTTCATGTGAGTGAGAATAAAATGAAAGTAAATGCATATAGTTAGTCCATTAATTAGATTAATAAATAAAATAGCGCCCGAGACCAAGATGTGTGGATAGGCTTCACGCCTCAATCAGTAGACAATGTGGAATATTTATTAAATAGATATCGGCACTTTTGGGAACAAAGACTTTGACATCAGAAGAATCCTTTTGGAAATCTTGGAAACCCAAAGTCCGATCCATCATATTAATGTGGCTCTTTCTAACAAATGTATATTATAAAATGGCTAGGGCATAAAACATATGATAATGAAGTGTGAGAGTAAAGGAACCACATTCCATGCAATTGTCTCTTTTTCTACATATCGGGGTTTTCGTTTTGAGACACATTTAAAAAACCCCGAATACATAATTCGTCGTTACTTTGATATGGTTCTTAGGTGATATTAGGATATTGGGCATCCATAATTTGACAGCAAAAGAATCCTTTTGGAAATCTACAGTAGTCGAGTTTAGAGATGTTAATTTTGAGAAGTGAGGTGTGAGATATTTGTTAATTTCATTTTTTTTATATTGTAATTTTTGTTTTTATTAATACAACTACGAACAATTTTATAGATAAAAAAGAGTATAATATACATATCACATTAAAATATATAAAACATAAAAAGTAATTTTAAAGTAACATCCATTTTACAATATAAATTGAAATAATGATTGCATAACAATCTTTAAATGTACTTGATAATCCCATAAATATATATATATGTGTGTGTGTGTGTGTGTGTGTGTGTGTGAATGATATAACAATATTTTTAATCATGAATATTTACGATGGATATTATTAACTTCCAAATAGTTTTTTTTTTACAATGCCATGGGCTAATATCCAGAAGAGAAAGAGAGAGAGGGAGGGAGAGCCAGAGAGGAGGGAAAAAATCATAATACCATGGGAAAGTAACATGGTTTTTCAATACCATGGGCCATCTAGGTTTTTTATTATTATGGTATGGATCTAGGCTTTTAATTTTTATGTTACAATACCATGGGCCAATACCATGGTCGTCGACTTATCAATACCACATGCCAAAAAACCATAACGTATTTGAAAGTCAAAATATTTTACAAAAAAATTATTTTAATTTAATTTTATTAATATTATTTAAATTCAATCTAAAAGAAAAAATGTTATAATTACTTCACTCGGTATATCTAAAACCCTACATCCGTCGACGACTACTAAATATTTCCATAAGACAGTTAAAACTGAGCTTAATAAATCTAAAAATCGGAGAATACTTGTAAATAACCAATTATGATATATTTACAAATATAAATAATATTAATAAAGAATGGATAGGATAGATGCATTTAAAAAAGCCCGCAAGAAAAGTAAGTGAAAAGTCATAACAGAATGAGCTATTTCTTTTAACTGATTAATAGTTATTACAAAATAATATGTTTTTTTTTAGATACTTCTTAAATAAAAGTACAATGGTGGTATATTTAAGAGAGAGAGTGTGTGTTGAGGTGAGAGGGGGAATATAGTGGGGGAGAGAGACACATAGACGGTAGGGAGAGAGAATGAGAGAGGAAGGAGGAGAGAGGGAGGGGGGGAGGAGGAGAGAGGGAGGGAGAGAAAGATATAGATTTGGAGGGGTAAACAGAGGAGTGGTGGGGGGAGAGGAGGAGAGAGGGAGGGAGAGAAAGAGATAGATTTGGAGGGGTAAAGAGAGGGAGGGAAGAACAAAGACATAGAGAGAAGGAGAAGGAGAGAGAGAGGGAGTGATAAGCGAGAGATGAAGATGGAATGAATAAGAGAGGAGACGAGGGAAGGGAGAAAAAAGGAGAGGATATAGATAGGGAAAGAAGGGGAAGAGAGAGACAAGGAAACATAGATATGGAGGGGGGAGAGATGTGGGATAAATAAGGAGAGAGAGAGGGAGATAGTGACAGAGTTGGAGGGTGGAG